>CAAKMY010125315.1:39746-50290 GCA_901111285.1 Corrigiola litoralis | reverse complement strand
CAAAGATAAGATTTCAATGCAGAAACACATGTTTATCCAAAAATAATCAAGGATATTTCCTGTAATGGTAAACTACAACCTATTCTGTTAACAAGTTAAGCTATATCTCCAAATAATAGCAACGTGGCTCTAACATTGCATTTACCCTAATTGGCTATTCATGGCAAGACGTTCTTTCAGTTAGCAATTTAGCATGTCTTCTACAAATCTACAACACTTAGACGTAAGAAAATAGCTGCATGTTAACTGGTAAAAACACTACACGATCTTACTAGAAATCAATTACCCCCAGTGAGAAGTAACTTACTATCAGAACTTAATGGATCAGTTCAAGAGAGGGCTGAAGATATTCATATGAAACAGTTAAAGATGAAAAAGTTAAAATGATGATTAAAGGGGTGTGGAGAGGACCTGATGCAGGTAAAAAGAGAATAATATCTACACAGTTGATTTGGAAGGATAAAATATGCAACAAAAAGGACCTGATGCAGAGAAAAAGAGAGTGATATCTTGACACAGGGCCACAGTGGGTACATGTAAAGCCAAAAGTTCCTTATTTTTGTCCATAAGCGACCACGTGTAAGTAAGAGTATGCAATTAACGGGTTTTTTCTCATACAAAGGCCAAGTTCTACAGAAAATTAATATAGGATCACTCTTGGTATGGACAAAATGTAAAGACGTGTCTGCATCAGAAGACATAATTTCTTTTGGACACACTACAGATTCAATTTTAGCTAGAAAGGCCAACTGGAACAGAAAGATTTCTCAAACATAATTACCAAGAAGCAGTAAGAAAGCAAAATCAAAGAGAGAAAAAAGGTAAGACACTGATGCCTCTCTCCTCTTAACTTGAAGATCAGACTTTAAAGTAAGATCAAAACACATTCTATTTTTTCTGAAGAGCAGAGAATTATAAAGCACGGAATATCGAGTGTGTGGTTTCTCATTTGACGAACATGGACGTTACTGTACATCCTTACATTAACTGTATGACTATATCCCTCCCAGAAACGTCAGATCCTGCTTTACGTGAAAGTACTTAAGTTATCACTTTGAGTTGCTCCATGTCATCTACTCTTAATCTCGAAGCTCTATTGGTTACAAATACCATTAACCCTTGTCCTACGGATACTGTGATTCACAAAAGCAGTTCTATATTATTAATGTTCGTCGCAAAAAAAAAAAAAAAAAAAAAATATCGCAGCTTGTTTGCAGAAGTATAATACAGATTACAGGGGGTTGTCTCATATACGAGCCTTCATGATATCATTCTAATATGTAATACTTACAAAAATCACTGTCATTTGCCTGAAATCTCACAAGTTGAAGATGTGATTAAGGAGCAATCAGAAAAACCCAGTATTACATGAAGCAACAACAACCAAGCCTTCATTTCAAAATAATTGGGGTTGGCGAACATGAACCAGTAGAGGGACTCGTCGGAGAACATAAGAGAGAAAGGGAGGGAGGGGGATCGGAGAAAGAAGTAATGCTAACAAAATAAACTCACACTCGCTCATAATCGCTAACATGGATAGTTGCCATCCATTCTACCCTATCCAACGCCATACTCTCACCTATGTCGACCCCTATCATTCTCAACTACCCTTATTCATGTCATTTTCGGTCGACCTCTAGCTCTCTTAACTTGCATATCCCTCCATCCCTCTAAACTTCTCACAGGTGCATCGACCAATCTTCATTTTACATGTCCAAACCACCTAAGTATGTTCCTCGCATCTTGTATTCAGTAAAAAAAAAATGATTAAAGATTAACTATGGCTCAAAGTTGCCATTTCAGAAGAAATCTTATCAATGACAATAATATACAAAAGAATATGTTGCCTACAGATTAAACAACCATCTTTTGTTGCATTTAGCAAATCAGGATCAGAGCAAACCGAAAGGAGAATGGACCATTGAGCATTGAATAATCTCACAGTTACTTTGTGACAAGTAATTCAGAAGCATAACACTCTGGAGTCAGAAATTAGCACTCCACAGCATTTCCAAAACAATTAGAAAGAAGTCCGATATAGACTGTTAAGAACTTGAGATTACCCATACATCAACACCCAATTCTTTCAGAAATGGTGGAGTATATAAATGGCAATACATAAACCTCGATGAAATTATTCAATTGCAGAAAAAATTCAGTTCCTTATTGTCAACTGAACTGAGCTTTATTTTCCTAAACATGGATGTCCATGGTGTGATAGGGCTACAAATGACATCTATTCATTTGAGTCTGAACCATAATGGGAGATGACTGGTAATACATGTTGCAGGGTTCTCCTACCACCATCGTAAGAGAACCCTCCACACCACCTTGTATTATTAATCAATGACAACATAATACCCCTACACACGAAGACCTCGGGCTAACCACTATTTGAGAACTCTCAAAACTGTCATATACATCGATGTCTCTCTAGCCCTCTCGAAGACAAATAATTATAAAGATGCTCCTACCTATTTAAAGGGCGTACATTGTAAGTCTCCTCCTAGCCAAGAAAACTATTTTTCTAATACAAGTAGGAATCTACGACTTTTCTTATATTTATCTCCTATATATTTTTTATTTTGAAGCAATATTTATCTCCAATATTAATTACTTTCCCACTAGAAAGTAATATCTCTGTGAACTAACACATACATAAATTAGGAATAATAGAAACAATAGGAAGCTCAAACTCTACGAGCATATGTCTCGGTCCGAATTAGCCAGCCTCTAGCTACGATTTACATGGCTTAATCACCAGTCAAGTGACCCCTAACTTGATATAATTAGATGGCTAAGATCAAATCTCCCCATACCATGTCAATTATTATCTAACATAACACTCCTCTGCTTCTAACAAAACTCCAAGCACGTCAACTAATTCTTGTATAGCTACTTCTCTTTGTCTCACCTTTAACTCCTACAGCACATATATCACGTTGAATCCTAACTTCAAACCTAATCCTGAAGATCCGATCAATCATCACTCATTAAATCAAAAGGATAGGTATAATCCAAGTATATAAAATTTGTTTGTTGATTAAAATAAAAAAAAGGCATAATATGACAAAGAACTTTAAAAGAAGCAGGCAGCCATCATCAGCTATCCAAATCCTATGCTCCAAAAGAAGGAAATGGGATAAAAGGGAAACGGTAGGAAGTATTGGATTCTGGAGCACTACGGACAAGAATGAAGAACCTTTGTTACTATGATATATAGAAACCAAACCCAGCAGTCTCCAAAACAACACAGCTAAGAGCAACCCAATTCCTTTGCAAAAGTATAGCAATAATCGTCTCAGGCTGGGTTCCAAATCCCTACTGAATCAGTCTAACACATACGTGACAAAGCAGACTTACTTATGCTTCTAACTGACATTGTTATCTTCTTCTAGATCAAGTTTCATCCAAGGGTAGGAGGATGAGAATGAGGGTTGGCAAAAAAGTTATCAAAGGATTTACCAATTTGAATCATGAACTTGAAGATGAATAGCCAAAGGTATCATTCATAGGAGGGCCGCTGCTTTGAAATTCAACCGAAAATGATAGCATGCCCACTTAACGAGAACAACCTTGTCATCTTAGTGTACCGTAATATGCATTTAAGTAATACTTGTATTTTCTTCTGTTATCAGAGTTGAAAAGCCGGAGCTTGAGCAAAGGAGGGAAATTGAGGAAATCAATCATACTTATACCTGAAAGTATATTCTTTGAGAAGCTAAAATGATATATGGCAAGTGAATTCAAACGAAGGTAATAATTTCTCTAGAGCTTTGCACACACTCTGTGGCAAGTTTGTGACTGAGCAACATGACCTATAGGAATTTGATATCGGTATGAAGGTTACAATAGGCTATCCCGGAGTGATTCCTACGAGAATAAGTCGGGATTCAAGTTCTCATCCACATTTATGAACTATTTGATAGCCAACTGGATATAACAAAGAAAACTGCCAATGCTGATGGTTTCATCACCCTACACCAGGTGCAATGTCAGCCATAATACAAACGACCCCAAAGCTCCATACACATATTGGAGGAAATATGGAATCACTAGCACTATCAAATTGATATTCAAGTCTATCTCAGCTCGTTTTGTTGGTAGAGTCATTGAAAAATCGAATCTTTGTTGTGGATTCAGGGTTCAGACCTGTCTACAACTCTACATTACCCGGCTTTGGGGCCTGATGAACTAAAAGAAATACAGCATCCTAATAATTTAGTATAAGATATAAGTGGAGTACACACTAAGCAGAAGTGCACATTACCTTACCCAGCAGTATGGGGATAAAAAGATGAAATAACTAACTTAACCGCATCAACAATCCATATTAATAATACACAAATCCACAACAACCAAATCCAACCCCCACATTATTCACTAAACCCCATAGTACCCACCTAACCCCCAGCAAAAGCTAAGTCTTGACCACACAAATTATATTCAATCATAAATTTGACATTAGAGATAGTGACACAACAATTAAGTTAACGGACAAAAGAGATAATAAAATCCAATCTCTACAAAGATAAGCATCAAATAACCAAAAGCCAAAAAGAATCAAGAAGTGGTCAAACATGGTCACATTAACAATAGTTAAACATGATTTTGTTGGTAACAGAAAGTGACCAACCAAATAATATATTGGAAAAGAACAGATAACAAAATACCACTTCTAGAAAAGCAAGGTCAGCCTAATGATTGCGA
The DNA here is from genome assembly GCA_901111285.1 of Corrigiola litoralis. Taxonomy (NCBI): domain Eukaryota; kingdom Viridiplantae; phylum Streptophyta; class Magnoliopsida; order Caryophyllales; family Caryophyllaceae; genus Corrigiola; species Corrigiola litoralis. The sequence goes on along the minus strand of CAAKMY010125315.1, from coordinate 45,580 downwards.
GTTCAACCTGCGTACCCCAACGCATTAGTTACTCCAATATACGCAAACAAAATAAAAAATACTATCACTAACAAAATGCTATTTTTAACGAGCAAGGTTGGCCTATTGATTGTGAGTTCCACCTGCCTACCCCACAGGTATTAGTTGCTCCAATGTATGCAAACAAAATAAAAAATACTACCACTAACAAAATACTATTTCTAGACGAGCAAGGTTGGCCTAATGATTGAGAGTTCAACTTGCCTACCCCACAGCATTAGTTGCTCCAATATACGCAAACAAAAAAATACAATCACAAACAAAATACTAAGCACCAATAAAAGCATCATAAAAAGATATAAGAGGATAAGAAAACCTGCTACACTGCTGGCAAAACCTCTGCTGAATGCCATTAACAACAACAAGAGGAGACTTAGAGTGCATGCCACAGACTTTATGCCTTGAATAATAAGTCTTGGCATCACTAAGATCTACCTTACACCCCTCCACCTGGCACCTAGGTGGCTGGCCACTCTGCACCACTCCTTTGCCACCTTTCTTTGATGCTTTACCAGACACTCCACCACCACCACCACCACCACCACCCACATCCTCAAAGTATATCTTCTGACCAAATTTGAGCCCATTGATGGAGTCTGGTGGGCCCCCCACTGATGGGCCCTCATTGGTCAGATAACTTGAACCCATTTTAGAGTCCATTCATGGTGATGTGGGTGAATGTTGCAGGAATAAAAAGATTGGGATTTTATTGGGTTGTGTAGTGTAAAGAGAGATAGAGAAAGAACTCAAGTTTGTTGGTTTGGTGTTTTGAGGGGCAAGACTTGCCTTTTTAGTGGGAAGGAGTGATAAAGGAGACATTACAGACACTGACACTCAAAATGGGCCATCACAACAAACTTTTAGTGTTCACAGTAACACTGCTATATGAAACTATGATCAAATTATTTATTTTGTCAGACATTATTAAAATTTCGTTTTTGTCTTCACGCACTCTCACTATCATTTGTTTACGACTTCTTTTTATCTATTTAGTAATACTAGTCTTTTGAAATGGTAAGATAATTATATGTTTTGGTCTATCGCAATTACTTTGTCTCACTATTATTTATTTTGCGACTTCTTTTTATCTATTAAGTAAACTAGTCTTTTGAAATGATACAATGATTGATGTTTTGTTTTGCAGATGTTATCGCAACTATTTTTTTAATCTTTTTTTCTTTTGTTTTGGTATATTGGAGCAATTAATGTTGCGAAAGGCGATATGAGGATTCGAACCTCATATATCCTCCCGTCAAGTCCAGACAAATTGAGTTTCCAATCATTAGACCAACCTTGATCCTCTTAATTTTTTTTATCTTTTAACACCCTAACCATCATTTATTTTCTACTATTAATCTATACAATAACACTATATTATGAAACGATATGATGATCTAATAATTTGTTAGGCAGATAGTAATACTACTACATGTTTTTTCTTTTTTTGTTAACTTTTGACACTCTTATACTATCATTTATTTACGAGTATTATTCCATACATTAACACTTGGATAGGTGACTTGAGAGTTTTAGGAACCAGTGTTATGGTACATATAGTGTTAATTACGAATTTCGCAATTTTAAAGCTAGCAATCTACTACGACATATACCAGGTGTCCTGGTAATGATTTTGGAGAAAGTAAAGAAATGAGAGGAACATATTTTTCTTTTCTTTTGAGGTTTCCTTTTTATGAGTGTGTGGAACAGAAAGAGAGATACTAAATGATTTGGAGTGTACTCTTTTGGAGGTGTGAAGAGGCTACATGTTCTTTAGTCTTTATGGTCACAAAAGAGTCAAACTTTATAAATAGTTACACGAAGTGAATGAATAGTGATATGATATCTTCTTCTTCTTATGTGATTATTGTTGGGTTAAGTGTGTGGGTGTGTGATTGTGACAGTGTCAGTGTGTATGTGTCAGGGACACAGAAGGCAAAGCTTTTTGTGGGAATGGTGACTTGTGAGATGAGGGGATGCCCATAGTGAAAGGGCAAAATGGAAGTATTCTATTGTTTGCTTGTGTTTTGTTCCTTTTGGTGGATTATGCAAGGATTTTTAATTCCAAAGTTTCAAACTTTTAGGACAGCCCAATGCTTTCTTTGCTTTCCTAATTGCTTTGGCTAATTCTGTTTGACAGAATCAAAGCCCTGACTAGGAGTTTAGTTAAGGAAAAGTTTCTTGGGCCTTTCCTTTGCCACAAATCAAGAGAAGGAAAATTTGCAAATAATAACAATTTTAAGAAAGAGTTAGAATATTGGTAGAAAAAGTATATGACATTTGAATACGAGACAACCTCGATCCAGGTTGAATTCCCAATTATTGGGCTTGCTCCTCACATTTTCACCATAGCTGTTTTTTTATGAAAAATTAAACATTGTTCTTTTACCAAAATGTGTTGCAATTTGCTATAATTTAGGATCGTTATCATATGATACAATTGATTTTTATACCATATTTTGATCTAATTTAAGCCAAATCTGATGAATGCTTGGGTTCAATAAATTTAAAACTAGAGATAGTATGTAAGTCAGGTTTATATTCACGTCAATATAAAATGGGTTGAAACATCCCAACTAAATCTCGACTTGTTTAGTAAATATGTTGACTAAGTTAACAAGACTTACCATACCTATAAACTACTTGTCTTTGCCTTATGTTAAAGATTCATATATTGTGGACGTTAGATATGAGAAATAATAATGTTAATCATAGTGAAATAGGACTTATCTAACTAAAGGAAGAAATTGATTGTTATGTCGTGGAGACCACTATCTTGAAAGACGCTTTTGCTAAACAACATGTGCAATGCACCACGCGGGCTTTCTCTTCCTTATGGATCCACGTGCATGGATTAGCCAAAGTGAGCTACTACGTCTTCTCAAGTTATGCAACACATCATATCTCTCAGTCCAAAAAGGAAGTTTGAAGCTTTATTTCCAATATAAAGCACAACTTTGAATCCTCATCCCCATTGCATTCATCATATCGTTCTTTATGGTCATATAACTTAAACACGAAAGGATGGCGAATACCTTTTTTTTAATTTGATTTGTGTAAACTAAAAGGATTGGAGTAGGTCATTCTAAATATGAGGATCTTCAGCTGAGTCTAATCTATTTGTTTTATGTCAGGTTCCTGTTGAAATATTACTCCAATATTTTTACCTTTACCAGTGGACTCTTATTTTAGTAACTGTGAAAAATTAAATCATGGATAAAAAATATACAATTATCATACATGAGACATAAGATGATCAAACATCATAAAAGTTACTTTTTCTCAAGATTTTACGTTAGTGGTCAAGCCACAACAACTTTTAATGAGTCTCGTTTAACTAATTTCCATATAATTGATATTTAAATTTTCCAAATCATGTAGTTCAACCTGTATTTATTGATCTCTCATAATAATTAGCTGGTCCACATACAGAATATACTGTATACTAAGCTAAACACGTACAATTATTTCACCATCGGAGTTTATGTAAGTTATGCAATGTCATGTATTTCCCTTGAAGGTTGAATATGACTAAAAAATCATGAGACTTCTATTATGAGGGTTTGATATTTCACTTTCTCATCATAGGAAGATTTCTAATTCTCTTCTCTTCTTTTCTTTTCTTAATAATGATTATAACCGACAAACTTTAATTCATGTCTGGTTTGTGTTATTAAAACACTCGTTTCTGACATCAACTCAATCCAATTATGAACAACGTAAACTCGAGCTAACGTGTTAAAATGTTTAATTAAAGAAGATATTACAATCTAACGTGTTAAACTTGGTGATCTTTCCACTTGATTTGGCTAAATAGTAGAAAAAATCAATAATATATAGCTGTGAATGCATAAGTACAAGATTTGAGTACAACCTACCAAATTCAATCATCTGTTCAATTAAATGGGTTCTCTGATTCGGAATATAAATTGTTGATATTTGCTCGATCTTAATAATTTTTTGTCGGATTCGTATTGAGCCAATTAGTAAAACGAGTCAAAATTTCTAACATAAACCATCTGATTCTGTGACATATTTGTATGGTGCACCGTAATAACATAACTATAAGTCCAAAAAGAGAAATGAAAATTACGCCAAGTTTAGTCAAATAAAGAGGGCCAAATTGAATGTAGTTTCTAAGTTTTTTTCGAGATGGGATCCTAGTATTTCATATAATTCTCCTTATCTATTATTAAAAAAAAATTGTATTTGCTAAATATATGCTAAGTGGTTTGGCTCCAAAAGATGCTCCAATAAAACTCGATCCATGTTACACATAATATTCTTAGTATTGAGTTGTCTTGCTATTGTTTTCTAACGTGAATGAAAACAAAAGCCATCATAATTACAGAAGCATGATTGAGCACAGAGGGGCACGGGAAGTGAGGGTTGAGGGTTAAGGAGTTCTGCAGCCTCAATCCTATGATCAAACGGATCTCTTCGAGAGAAACTACTCCGTTTCATTTGTAATGCTTTATCTACTTTTTGACATTATTAATTACTAATGCCTTTAAAAATATATTCAAAATTATAAAAGGTAATTATGTAAAAGTATTGTTACATACAGTTTTAAAAATTAAAATCTACATTTTTTGAGTTTTAAATAATGAATTATCGATGATGAAAATATCAATTTCATGTGCGTAAAAAAACAAATGGGACAAAACTAATAGGACAGAGCATGTCAATAATACGTGAAAGCTCAGTGTAAACTAAATGATAAACTAGTAAATTAACGTAAAAAAGAGATTAGTTGGACAAAATTTTTGTATCTACAATTCTTCATCTAAGCTATCATAATGAAATTTTGGTTAAGCAAAACAATCTAGTGATAGGTTTAGCACTGTTGTAAATACAAATAAACAACAGCAAGATTAAGTTCTACCACGCAGATTTGCTTTTGGAAATGACTGCGTAAAACTTGTAACCTTGGTCATGGAGATCGAATTTTAGAGACTAGTAGTGTGGCATGCCCAGTGTGCAAAGGAACTCTAATAAAAGCTTTGTCTGAATAAGGAGGAGGACACGTAGTTTGCTAACATTATTTCTGTTTACTAAGTTTATTACCATGAATCAATCTATTTATTCAATATAAATTCCATGTTAAAAATCTGAAAAGTTTGCTTGTTTCCAATCAATTACACACCCTTCGCTTCTGTGAATAGGCTAAAGTTGGGTTTTCTTTTTCTGATACTCCGTAGTAGTACCAGTTTATGTTATATATTTATCTCGTAATAATGGTACTACAGGACTACAGGTTAGTCAAAGATTGTTCTTTAGGGAAAGCAAAGCTGTGTTTCTTGTCAATTGTCCAGGGTTCAAAAAGTTATGTTGCCTTGAAAATTGAAACCAAGGTAGCCTCTTTGATGTGTATAAGGAGGCCTTATTTGATTCTTGTGCTTAGGAGTTAGGCCACATCGTTTTTCTCCGCTTGCTTTAACTTAGATGTGTGAGTCTGTGCGTGGATCTCTTTCGCTCTGTGTCCATTATGGAGGAAGCAGGATGTGCCTTGCATTAAACTTCTCCAAGATAGATTTCAGTGGTTTGGCTAAGGAGCCTGCTCAATCCTGTGCGACAGACTGCTTGTAGCTAATTTTGGAGTTTGTTTGGATCACGAGCTGGTGTCCTCTTCTTTTCGTTTCCTATTATTTTTCATGAGGGGGAGGACTAAATAGCAAGGGGTTTTGGATGCAATCAAACCTTCCGGGTACCTCAGCATATTGCCAACCTCCAACTGTGATATCGTCATATCATATATGGCGATATCCCCTTCACATATTTTAATAAAAAATATATAT
>CAAKMY010125315.1:0-39719 GCA_901111285.1 Corrigiola litoralis | reverse complement strand
TTAAAACCCAAAAAAAAAATTTTACATTCAACATACATCCGCCACTTAGCTGGATTGCTGCCATTTTCAAGCATCTAATCATATGAATGAAGAAGACTTTCCAATATTAAGATCAAGATTATGTAAAGACACTTAATCCGGGGGCATATTCTCCTCCCATCTACAATGGGTCTAAGAGTTCTAAATCTCTGACTTTCGACATCAATCTTACATCTTTAGAATTTTCAAGGCTGACACACCATTGAATCTCGCTCGATTCCACACAAATCAACTATTACCTGTGAGTTAAGGGACTACATAACCATATAGTTCCATATCCATAATCGCTTTACTTGGCTAGAGGAATTCAATATTTTGATGCAAATGGAAGGTCTCTTCGTGACTGTTCTCGAGTAAGGTAGCTTTAAGATATCGCGTTCTTCAGCCAAGGGTAGGTCTTTCTTCCGTTTGTTCAATTTCAGCTGTACTGTCCGTCGGAGCATCACGAATATCCTCATATGGACATAATTTGTATCAAGTCAACTAGATTAAGAAATGGGAACCATGACTAGTGACTTGCGAGTCACAATTCACAACTATAGAGTTGAGCAAGTCCGACTCTGTTACATCTATTACACTTCAACTTGTAGTTGTATACTTGTTATACATCAAACAACAGAATTTTTCCAACAATAGTGGGCGAATGTGCTGATCATTATCGAACGTGCATTACACAACCTCCTTACCACAATCTAGGACCCTTTCCAGTATCCTACCTACCAAATCATATAAATACTCCCCCTCATTAAACCAACAACCAAAAAGAAAAAGAACCCCCCTCCCCCCTCGCAAAATGGCATCCACTTCATTTCTTACAATAACATTCATAGTTCTTCTTGTCCTCCTTCCATTCACCCCTTCCCACGCTTCCGAATACAAGGAGAAGCCCCAGTATGAAGACCAACCCCAATATCAAGACCAGCCACAGTACCAAGACCAACCACAGCCCACTTATGATACCCCTGAGGTGCCATCCTACACCAGCCCTGTCAAGCCATACAAGCCAGGGAAGTCAATGAAGCGCCCTAACTACAGCCTACCTTACGCGAGCACCTCCCTCGCCTACCTCTTCTTGCAGGGCCAAAACAGTGCTAGGATCGCGGTTGGACTAGCCCCATTTGTCTGGGACGACAAGCTGGCCTCCTACGCCCAGTGGTGGGCTAACCAGCGCGTTGATGACTGTTCTCTAGTTCACTCTGGTGGTTCATATGGAGAGAACATCTTTTGGGCAAGCGATGACTTTGACGGGGTTGTTCAACAAGCTGTCGACTCCTGGGTCGAGGAGCGCCAGTACTATGATTACTACTCAAACTCCTGCAGTGATGGCCAGGACTGTGGTCACTACACCCAGATCATCTGGAGGGGCAGCAACCGCATTGGTTGTGCCAAGGCTGTATGCAATGGAGGTGGTGTTTTCATCACTTGCAACTATGACCCAGCTGGCAACTACATTGGCACCCGTCCCTACTAATTGAACTTCTAACATCGTTAACATCATAATTACTATTTCATTTTTGTTCAGATGTTGTTATTACAATCGTTGTTGTTGATGTATCCGAGCGGTAGGCTAAGGGGGGGTTCAAAAACCTGGTGCCAGTAGCTCTAATGTACTTGATTAAGTACTTGTTAAACTTTCATTCAATCGTTGTTTGCCATACTGTTAGTCACTTGATGTTTCTCTTGTTTTGTGCGTGGGAAATCATATGACATTGAAAGATTTATTAAAAATGTGTTTTACGATTAGAGTACACATCGAAAAGAGATACCTAGGTAAGTGGATCAAAAATACCCTGAGATAAATTCCCTACCAATCACCAAAAATGTTGGAATCACATCGAACATGAACCACACCATGTAACATCACATTTTTGGTTTACTAGTACAGCTGACCTAGCTCTCCCAACATGGCTTACTAAATTGAGCAAAAGCAGTTACATAAACTCTTGGACTATTAGATACTACTTCCAAGATCTAATCAGACGTATTTAATGTAACTAGAATAATAGATACAGAACGGCACACTTGTTACACACAAAAGAGCAAAAAAGAGCATAACCCCCATCCCACTCGAAATAGGCCCTTCTCCTCCTTGTCGTCTCCTTCCATCAACCCCATGCCACGCATCTGATTTCAGAATGGTACAGTAACACGTCGGACATGCCGGTTTCAACCCCCCAGTCAAGAAAGTCTTTAAGACACTCCTTGCCCACCACCTCCCATGCTTACCTCTTCATAAAAGCCGAACAATGCTAGGCCGGATCATGGTTGGCTTGCCTCCATTTACATGGGATGACAAGCTGACCTCCTATGCTCACTGCTGGCTAACCAGCTTGTTGATGACTGCACTCTCATTCACTCTGGTGATCCATGTGGAGAGAACATCTTTTAGGCAAGCGATGAGTTTTATGGCTTACAGGTGTGCACTCTCGTTCAGTAGAAGCAGCATTAGCATCATTTATGTTACCGGAAAAGGGAAATCAATCGTAGGTGAAGCAGTGTGTTTATCATGACCATGTCAAGGATTCAAGGACCGAGTATAACCGGCCAGCTTGCCAAATGGGTTCATGAGTGACATGTTCACATATTTATGTTCGTAACACATGTAACAGAGGTACTACCGTACTTGTCAACCGAAACAGAAGAGTTCACAGTCCACACAGGATTATACCAACAAGTGCTCGTATTGTGATGGAAATGTGCTTTGGATGAGCAGTAGACAATAATTAGGTTCAGAGGTCAGTGGTATCGCAATTGCATGCAGCATTAATGCATCCTTCAATTGCAAAAGTATTTAGTACAACTGCTCATGTATAGATCCACAGGCCATTCTGCTAAGCATAAAGCAGCATCAAGCAAAATGAGTACGACATAAGTGAGAATAGTTGGATGGAGCCATACAGCAAGATAATTAAATTTCTCACAGCTCAGGTAATAGCATACGGAAAGAGTGTAGAATTCGAACTTCAAAAGCAACTTAAACAATGTTTAGCAGTCAGAAAACTACCCAAGTATGTAATGATGCCGCAGAGTAATGAAGATAATTAAAGAGGGCAAATATGTATGATACAAATCAGACAATCATATACAGCAGCAAGGAATGACCATGCTAACAAGACAATCTACTTAGTTCGAGAGCCTAATTGTGTAGTCCTCATCACTAGAAGATTTAACATAGTGAGCCTCTGTGACACAAACAAAATTGATGGTAGACTGCAACCTACAGCAATCCAAGAGAGAGGAGCACAGAGCAAGACATCCATCCCCTTTCAGCATCTTCCATAATCCATAGTCCATACCAGAATTCATTTGAGCACCCAGAAGTTAGAATCATACGAGTCTGGTACATTGTTAGTAACAGATAGAGGATACAAGGAGTGCAGTATCGTAGAAGTCATATGGCTTGACTTGCCAAGGAACGGTCAGCAAGTTGTGCCAACAGACGACTCTGGTACATTGTTAGTAACAGATATAGGATACAAGGAGTACATTGTTAGTAACAAATAGAGTTGCAGAAACAAAGACGATAAATGATCAGCAAAGAGGTGCAGAATCCATTGATAAACATACAACAAAAAAGAAGGCTCATAGGATCAAGTCAAAGCTGTAAATGTAAATAATGATCATTCCCACTCTCTCCTTCTTTCACAACCACCTCTCACCCCACAATCACACTTTCACACACATTATGTGCACAAAAGTCAGACAGAGGAGATTTCTTAAGTTGCATATTTGCCAAGAGAATCAGGATGATGAAGTCTTTTTAGTAAAGGACTTATGATCAGGATACCTATGAGCAGCTTACTTCCGCCTGCGCAAAATGCCAGCACAAAAGAACATACTTCTCAATTATCTTCAAGTCTTTCTATTAAAAAAGCTTACACCATGTTTCTAATCATAATTCATATTGAAGCCATATCCTGCACGAAAACACTGACGTTTTGATCAAGGAACTGAATGCAGCACTATCAAGCACATGCTGCTTATGTTTCATAACAGATAAACTAGTTCTCAGTAAGGGTTTTCTACAGTTAATGGATCCAACAAACACTACTCAGAACCCTCAACACAGGAAGACATTTGTACACTATTCATAATCAAAATACATTGGCAAGGAGATTTAAAAGACACTGATGAAAATTGCTGAAGCTTATATTGCTCAAATATAAACAGCAAATTGTGTTCATTAATACAGACTAAACCATAATCCCAATGAAAATGGAGATCAAACTTAGATACTTTCAAGGAACAAGGAACCATGAAGTTAGTAAACGCAAAAAAATGAGCCAGTTAAAGGCTCACCCTCAGTCCCTCAATTTAGATGATTTACTAGCCAAGATATCGCAGTAACAGTTGTAGCAGTCACAGCAATCATTGGCACTCTACACCAACTTCAGCAGCTCGGCGAGGCTTGCTTTTTCGCCGGCTCCCATTTTGTCTGAACCCTACAGAATTTACGGAATCATCAGTGCTAGACTTGTCTTTAGAGTCATTCTCCTCGACAGGATCTGAATTCTCTTTGACCTGTGAGGACCTCTTCTTCCTCTTTGCTCCATTTTCTTTCGAAATTTCATCTTTGGAACTTTTGCTAGTGATTGAACCCTTAGCTTTCTCATCATCATTTTCTACATTGTCAACCAATTCGTTTTCTTTGAGCTCATCTTTCGACAGTCTCTGTGGCCTTCCTCTTCTCTTGGATACCGGACTTTTCTCCTCTACTCCGCTCCCTAGATCATCCTTATGCGTAACAACAGTTTGCTTCTTGCCTTTTCCTCTACCTCTACCCATGATGTAAACCTCCAAATATAAATTTCGATCAAGGGCTCTGCAAACAGAAACAAGTTAAGTACAAAGGCATACATTCAATCTCAATGCCCACCTCCTACAAAAATGATGGACATCTTCTGATATCTAACTGGACTGGAAAAGAAGAACCAAATGCATGTCATCTAAGAGCAACAAAATTGACCAGTTTTAGCTCCAGTACTCTATGATAGTCACACTGATCAACACAAAGTCACAAATTAACATCCAAAAGGTGAAGTATATTACTAAAAAAGCAAACATATACAGTATTCCAGAGCAAAACTTACTACACAAATGACAGCCCACAGGATAAGTACAACTTAAATAACCACAAAACTTTGTTGTATCCCTCTAGACTTATTAGAACTTAATGGTGTTACATCAAACAAACAACTATCTTAGTTCAGCCTAATCGTAGTTCTCCAATTAACTAATAAAATCTAAAATATATAGCATCATACAGTTTACCAAATTTCATGCAGTTTTGATCAGATCATACTTCCTATAGTCCATTAAAGTGTTCACATTTCCATCAGGATGCAATTAGCAACTGAGCTACAAGTCTACAACACAAGTAAACAGTAGAAACAAAGCCATCAACTTAATCTTCAAAACCATGCAAAACTCAGAATGAGATGCACAAACACAAAAAAAGTGGTATCTCCTAAGAATCAAGACTAAGATTAATAAAAAGAGAAACTATGTTATCTTCAACTGATCCATAAAGAAAATGCATGGAAACTTACAGGTTGAATATCATATCATAAACAGAAAGCTAACCTTAAGAAACTACAGAAACTGACATAACATATTTCAGGAAAACCCCACTTGTCAGAAACAAATAAGGATGATCACAGTAACAAAGTAAGTCCAAATTTGACACAGTAACAAAATGAAATCCCAGATCAAAAAAATGTAATGAAGTTGAATGTTCTAAAGATTGAGAAAGAAAGAAGTGAAGTTGGGTAATGCAATGAAGTTTAGGAGCTTAAAGAGAGTATAGAGGCAGGGGAGAAGAGCAAGTGTTGAGCAGCAGGTAGTGAGGACAGAGGTGAAACAGGCAAACAAGATATTAATAGATATTTTAGTAAGATCAGTGGGCTGTTGATGAGAAATTGAAGTGAATGTACAGACAATATCATTTTTTTTACTGGAGTAGTTAATGTTGCGTGCAGGGAATATGGCGATTCGAACTTGGAAAATTTGTATATAGATAGGATTGTATGCTAAAATTACCCAATGAGAAATCATAAATAAAAATAACACACTATTATAATTTATGAATAAATTTTACATGATAGAATTGTTTTTCAACTGTAGAGGATCCTAACGCGATATAATCTATGGTACTAATTTAAGTTACACTATCCTTTTTTTAGTGATTTTGATATGTATCTCACTTTTCATGCTATCATTTATGGATCAAATCTATAGAGATTAATTATAGAGGTGTAAATACTGCTCATTCTTTTAAATTTACTTTTGTTGCTCCTCCTTGTCACTCGTCGCCTGATCTCTTTGTTGGACTTTTGTGTCTTGCATTCCACTATTTTTTTTAGAGGTAAAAAAGAGAGTTAAGATGAGCCTTTAAAAATGCTTCATCCTAACATGTTCTTTCTGGACAAAAGAAGGAAATTAAGATCATTTGCCAAATCACACAAACCAAGCAAAAGCTCCAAACCATGGTAAACTTTGGCCGCCAAGTAGAACTTTGTTACCCTCTCTGAAATAATGTTAAAGAGAAAGGGTACCCAAAGCCTTGTTGCATTCCACTATGTTAGTCTTGGTCATGCATGCACTAGAATGATGATTCTTTGCTTCCATTTGTTGGGCATTTTTCGATGAGGCTGGGTAATGCACTGAGTGAAGATTTCTTCAACGTTAAATTGGGCATCTGAATGATGCAATTGAAGTGACCTTCTTTGTTTTGTAATTTCTGTCTCCTTTTTAAACCTGGGCCTCAGATAAGTGATGTAGTGATTCTTTATTTCTTTCTTTCAACACCTCAGCGTCAGATTGAATAATTCAGTGAAAGTGATAATTTGTTCGTTGGAGATGTTTTGCAGTGGGGATAATGCAATAGACGTGATGATTTGTTGATTGAAAAAGGACATTATGAACATTAAAGAACAATGCGCTTTGATTTCATCCTTACTTATGATTATTGAATCAATGGCCTAACTTCTAAGGGAGTAGTTAGCACGCCTAACATGAACTCAAGAATGCTTAGAGGATGGACATTATGGACATTAAAGAACAATTGACTTTGATTCAATCGTTAATTATGATCATTGAACCGATGGCCTAACTTTTGATGGATGATTAGTTAGCAAGCCTAACATAAACTCAAGGATGCTTTGTGAAGTTAACTAATCTAATACTTTGCTTAGTGAAAAATCCTTAACTTCTGTCCTCAATTTTGCCTTTTTATAATTTTGTTCAGTCTTCATAAAATCACGGTGTCTTTACAAATATGCTGATATAATGTCTCGCAACATCCACATCCACAGATTGCATTCAAAACTAGTAGCATCAACATTGAGTTTGTACTTCTCTCTGATGGAGGGCGCCAGTGCTCCACCAATTGGGGATTCACGACCCTTTTTTCTTCATTTCGACAATCCTTTCTCATGGCATAGATAATTCCCTATACTTCTCTGTAGCCTATCAGCCACTCGACTTGGAGCATTGGATCTTGCATATAACTACTTCAACCATCCACATATTCCGCAACTTCCAAATAACTCAGCAAATAACCAAAGGGCAAACCTACATCATCTTAAATATGCCCTGAAGCAGCACAATCAACAAAATACTGAGCTGCTTGTGACATTTTAACGCAAAAACAACTACTCGTATCACATAATTTCTGTAACACTGACAAAGGGCTATATAAATAAACACTTTCTTCTAGCTAAGATGAAGCTAAAACGATAACCTTCAGAGGCCAATATTTAAAAAGTAACACCATGCTTCAAACAGTGAACTAAAACCTAAGTCCATCAATTTTTTATAACTGGATTACAAGGGAACCTCTACTTAGTATTCCACATCAAGCATCCCTTTTAGTTTTGGATATGTGTACATGACGATGCTAGAACTCTTCACGCTTTCATAAGGATTTCGATTCACTTTCGAATTGGTATGAGACAGTGCTGTCACACCTTCAGTTTTAAGAAATCATTTTTGAGTGCATCACCAACCAGAAAATTAAAGTTAAAATGGTCACGAGGCATGAAACATCAACCAGTTAATAGCATATGTGATCACGAGGCTCATCAGAATCACAATTGACACTGGCAGTAACAAACTGACGCACTAAGGGTCATTAATTCCTTAATGTCTGTTACAGAACTCATTACTGGCAACTCATGTAAGTACAGTTGCACAGGCTGTTCATCAGTTTCTGAGTACCAGAAAAGATAAACGTGATTTATGATTATAGTAATGATATCAACTGCATATTATCTGTTAATTCAAAAAAAAAAAAAAACTGCATATTATCTGTAAGGAATCTGGCATTGAAAAATGCTTTCTTTCAGTTAAAAAAAAAAGGGGAGGGGGGGGGGGGAGTGGATCTTGCCCCTTAGTGATTTTCAGTGTAAAGACCCACAAATACCATTGTATTTGTGCATATCCATAGCTACAGAGCACTAGATGTTTGGCTATGGGTGCTTTGCATTAGAAGTCTCGTGGTTCAGCAGAAGTTAAAAGAAAACAGGAGAGCAACATGCCCAGGAAGAATGGTCAACTGTGCTTATAAAGACAGTCAGTACACAGCGAAGTTTGGTATTAGGTTAAATTGTGTCAGTAAAAAGACAAGTCACTCGTTATAGCAAAACCAGGAGACAATATGTAACAGATATCTATGTCAAACACAAGAGAGAGCTACCATTCAGAAGACAACTAGAACTAAACTACAGAGAAGCAATCAAGATGCACACTAGCCAAAACCAGTGTGGTGTGGGACAGCACTCTGCAAGCAAGTCAAAAGACAGATATCATCCCCCCAATAATCTTACCGGATCTATACACCAACGTAAAGCTTCAATTTTCAGTTCATCAACCAGGTTGAGACATAAAAAGTAAGAATGAATAATAAAGATGAAGTAGGAAAATCAAAGCTCTGAAACCGATTACCTGCTTTTTGCTGCCCTTTTGATTTTTATGATTACGTAACAGAAAACACAGTACAAAGGCCTTGCGTTGCAAGGATGTATAAATACTGGCTAAGCTTCTCAGGCAATTGCAAATAGGTCACAGCTTTGAGTTCGAGAAGCCACATAATAATGAGCAGAGCATAAATTCTATGCAGAACAGATAGTCTTCTTCAGCTCCCGCCACACTTCAAGACCTCCAGAATGTTTATGTACGTACTTGTTCACAAAAGCTGATTCTGTGCATCCAATCATGGTACTCAAAGACAAGTTAGGACGAATGGCCCCTTGATCAGCAAGCCACTTGCACATAGCACACCTAAGCTTGACCCTTTCAATCGTGTAGGACATAAATCCTGGGAATGGCTTCAAACTTGACACTGGATAACCTAAAACATGGACAAGGAAACTAATCTTTGTCTCTAGAATTTCAGTTGACTGGTTAAGAATTTGCGGTGCTGCTTTGATCATCCTCACAGCATCATCCTCACTAAGTCCAGCGTTGACAAGACAACGAAATCTTTCATGGAGTTCCTCTCCATTGCCACGAAATGCCTTCAGAGCTTTTTCCATCTTTTCTGAACTTTCTACGAAGCCAACGCTAGATAGAAACTTTACCTTTTCCCTGAGTGAACGCGTGTCCATGTTATCAGGTAATCGTTCAACTTTTGTTCTCAAAGTCCAATTCTTCAACACCAGAGGATTTTCCACAATGATGTCACACATATGCTTCTTTCCTGTGTTCAAATTAGTTAAAAGGCTATTTGCCTGTTTCAAAGAGCATGAACCCAGCCATGTGAAATGTGTACGGATAATCCTTCCTATACTACAAGAATCCATCTCAATGTCACATAGTACGTCGGAAACACGTCTTAAGTTCCAGAAGAAACTCCCGACTTTGACTTGAGGGAACTGCGATAACATCGAACATATGTCATTTTTGGTGGAACCATGCTTCAACAAAAATCCAAATAGCAAAAACGTTGACCTACCCGAATGATCAAACAGAAGCTCCGGATGTTGGCCAATCAGATTCCCTATCTCCTCATCATTACAAACCAAATCATTCAAAACATTTAGCAACTCAATGATTTGTCTCCATTTGCTAGAAGAATAGTCAACTAAGCATTGCTCTACCCAATCATACTCATAACCCAAACTCTCCAATCTTCTTACCATCTCAAAAAACACTTTACTATTTTCATCAATCAAAAGAAAAGGACTAAAGCTAACAGCCTTAGCTACAACAGCTCTGCCTATCCCCAGCTCTTCGAAACCCCGTAGCCTCGACTCCAAAACCCCATTCCTATACCGAAACACCTCCCTCGTTTCTCTAAATATCTTCCCTATCCTATCGCGTGCAATGCCATATTCACACAACACATGATAATTATGAAGCAACCCATCCTCATCACTCAAAAACATCAAATTCCGCGGCAGGAGAGGCACAAACTCAGACGGTTCCAACCCAATACTCTCAAAGAACGGCTCAAACTCATTGACAGGATGGTAACTCAAAAACCGACCCATGGACCGCCTCACATCAACCTCATCACACACATTTCCATTTCCAACAAGCTTTCTTATAAAATGTGGAGCATTCTTGCTCATATGTTCAGCAACTACAAATGGCAAGCTTCTAGTACTATGCAAATAATCCAACAGAGCACCCTCAGCCTGTCTCTTTACACTCGGCTTTATTCTACGTGGCGTTTCGCCATCATTGGAACATAATGGTCCCACATTATTATCATTTTCCTCAACATTAACTGCCACACTACCAAAAAATCTATAATGATTATGTACACTATAACATGAACATTTATAGTTATATCCAAAAACTGGGTATTCTGGTGATCTAAAGGAGTTTAAGGGCAAATTAAAAGGAACCCATCTGAGTATAGGATATAATCTTGATTTCTGCAAATGGGTCATTGCTAATTTGTAACAAGGTGCAGTATTTGCAAAGTTACAAAATTATGTACTTAAAGTTTGAAGTAAAAAGAAGACATTAATGTAGGATGTTATTACCTGGGAGTTTATTGGGGGTCTATATTTCTTGTTAAGAAAAGTTTAAAAGAAGAAATGACTGATGTTTGTAATTTGTGATGGAAAAGCTTAGGCAAAGGGTTTAACAAACGAACCCCTGAATGGGTATTGGAATAACCTCAATAAATCATAGTCTTAGAACCAACTATACAACTTACCCCGAATCAAAGTTTTTGGTGAACTCTGGCCCTAACTTTTTAAAGTCACTATTTTTAAGTTACACAATTCATTTTTTTTTTCTTGGGAAATTTCAACCGATACTTGAACTTTGCACTTTTTCAATTGGTCAGCTGTTTATCCTTTATTTTTTTATAGTGATCAAATCGTCAATTTTTTGTTGATTAATTATTCGGCCTTTCCCCTTCATTAATATAATAATATTTCTCATAAATAATATTTGCAAAATTAAACCTTTTTACTAGAGTCAATAAAATCTTCCACTTTCTTCTTCAGAAACTCAACTTGAGTTGTATCCCGTCGCCTTTCACAATCAAAGTTTCACCTTATTTGATATTTTGCTATTTTTCCTATCAAGCCAACATCTACAACACTTACGGTGGACTGAAATTCCTTTCGATATTGACGAGTTATTAATATTTGGTCACCGTTTAGATCAATGTAAGAAAGTAAAGGACACCAGTTGGAATCTGGTTTATCAATTGGGTACCAGTTTAAAAAGTTCAAAGTTTAACGACACCAATTAGAACTTCCGTTTTTTTAACAACGTGGGTTTCGTAACCGCCATTTTTTAGGTGTGTATTGGATTTGGATGAACCCCGCTCTATGACACTAGTCGGCAATTTTAGTCAGCTAAAGTTGGTCAAAGCAAGACAAGGGGAATACTCTTAATACTTACCCTAAGGCCCAAAGATCAAGAGGATAGATTGGGGACCTCTTCACAAGACCTCTTCATCAACTGAACCATTCAAAATGACTGGTTATATGAACAGAATTTTAGTAGTCACTATTTTTACTTATGGTTGCACTCACAAGGTTGTAATCGATATACATTAATCTTTATTTCGGCTGGAACTAGCTCATATATGCGCAATTGATGGTCCTAATTGTCCATTATCTATTGGGCTTCATAATTCATACCATATGGAGAAAAGAGATTAAATGTCAAATGTTCCAAAAAAATTGAAACATTCAATTTTCACAATTAATATATGTGATAAATTGATTTTGTATCTTTCAATTAATTTAAAACCATATTTCATTTGAAGCAATTGGTCAAATTTGCAAATACTAAGGCACGGAGTTGAGAACTACCAAGCTCGGGCCAGAGTTGACGACTACGCTTTTGCTACGCAGTGACAACCTAGCCAAGATCTATTGCATACACCTAAGAGTATGTACTCTCAAGCATATTTGTACGTACCTT
Organism: Corrigiola litoralis; assembly: GCA_901111285.1. Lineage (NCBI taxonomy): Eukaryota > Viridiplantae > Streptophyta > Magnoliopsida > Caryophyllales > Caryophyllaceae > Corrigiola > Corrigiola litoralis. Next base: position 27,287 of record CAAKMY010125315.1, on the reverse strand, counting down.
TATGTATTTTTTGATAAATAAAAAAATCAAAAGTTTAAAAAATGCCTTAAGTTAGACATGAAAGTAAGTACTCTCAGGTGCCAACAGGCAGTATTATTTTGCGGATTTAAACAAAAACTCTGGACCAGGCACTTAGCTTAGTCCGTTCAACCTTCATGAAAAAATGAGCAACAACTTGACTATGTATAGAAATATGCCATAAAACTTAAACCATCTTTCAAAACTGAGAAAAATCATGCTAAGATGTCGAACTGCCATAACAAGTTCTACTCCTCAAATCTGATCGTCTGCATAATGCATAGGTTTAGAATTTAGATGATCTAGCCGGAGGGAAAAGCTTCCTAACCCTGCCACCCTTACACAACGCCAACACTATAACCAACGCTCACTTAGTGGACGCATAACTTCTCTGATAGAATCATCTTTCTAATCAGCACCCATTAGTATAACGCAGACCAACTGCGTAAGCTCCAAACATATTGACAAATGAAGCCATCACAAAATGGTTCTACACTTATCCTAGCTTAAAACAGCGCAGGACGATTGCCATGCTCTTGAAGCATTGTATCATTGTTTGGCCATGTAATATGGGTAACTGGGCATGCCCATAGGCATAGCAGGAGACATTCCAAGAGGCTCACTTTTTTGAGGTAGAGGGACAACTGGTGGTCCATAAAGAAACTGGGACTGTGGTGGATATGGTGCTGGTGCTGGTAGTGGTACTGGTGCAGGTGCTGTTGGAACACTAGGGTAGGTAGTTGCCGGAGGATATGATGGGACCGGTTGGGGGTAACCATAGGCCCCGAGCGGGCCAGTTGGGATCTGGGCTTTCCCAGGCTGTGAGTACATGCTCACCATAGGAGGGGGCGCAACCATGGGAGCTGCTGCTGGAGGAAGTTGGTTTGATGTTGTTTTGCTCTTGGTATCAGCAAACTTCACTGTAATGTTCCGACCCTGCAAGTGATCAACAAAGGTAAATGAGTTTCTTACTAGAATTTATAAAATTAAACTGATTTTTATATTATAAAAACAGCTAAAAGCAGATTAAATTATGTTAGCATCCGTCCTGGTTGACCTTCAAGCAAAGAAGGCACAGGAGGTAAGAAAAAGCAGCAGCTCACACTTTATTAAAGCACATAAGATATTTTAGGGTTCAGATCGATAAAGATAAATTGGCAGTGCTTGACGAAGGCACAGCAATGACAACAGCAGGCTAGGTTGAAGCTTTGCGGGTGTCAGGTTGGTGCAGTCATTGGAGTGCAGTCACAGTATAGTTGTAGGAGGATCACAATAAATTTGATGGTGGAGGAGCAGTTGAGGGTGGGTATATGGATGGGCCATAGGGGATGGGCTGAGCAACTTTTCGTAGTGGCGGTCTCGGTGGAGGCGTGGGGGCACCATCTTGCCCCTTAATTGTATAAAGACCATTGCATCTCATGAAACAAGTGCTGAAGAGACGAGTATCGACAAGACGACAACCGAATAAAAAGATCAGTCAAACAGGAAGCGAGTGGAATTCAACAATTGAATTCAGCTACACTACCATCCATCATTGAAAGGATGGAATTTCATGTATTTTGAGCCTAAATGCCTAAAGTAAAAGATCCCAGAGATAACTTACCCCTAAAGTTCTTTCTGTGTCATCAAGGGCCTTCTTTGCAGCCTCCACTGTCTTGTATGTAACAAACCCAAAACCGCTAACCACAAAGATAAGAAAAGAATTGAATAACATGAAATTGGACCAAGTCAAGGTTGTATTAAAAAAAAAACCGTTGTGAAAAGACAAAATAAAATGACGAGTACCGAGACTTATTTGTATCTTTATCATATGCAACTGAACCTTCTTCAATGTCGCCATGCCTACTGAAGAAACTGAGCAGCGCCTCACTAGTAATTTCTGGTGACAAGCCCCCTATATAAAGTTTTCTCTGTGCTTGATCAGGTGTGAGGCTTGCACTGCTTAATCCTTCACAAGCTAGATTGCAGACAGCCAAGCGACCCTGCAGCAATAATTAAGAAGAGAGAAAAAGAGATTATGAGAAAAGCGAAGACATATATCTTCTTGCTAGCCATGGCTGGTAACAAATGAGCAGCAGAAGAATCAAATATTCAAGTTAGCTCCCACCATTCATCGGCACTGCAATACCATAACAAATCCACTCTTGAGGCCCTTCAGGCGTTACTATTCAATTCAGTTTCCATTGAAGTGGTGCACTGGGAAAGAACTTTCAAGTTCATATGTTTTACTTTGTTAAACAATATGCAAGATTGGCCACTCCTATATAACCAAAATTTATAATTTTTCTAGACATAATAACCACATCTTTGGGTGACACTTCAGGTAACTGGTTGCTTGCCAGTAACTAAACAAGAATTTTTCAACATCCAGAAACCAAAGAAGTACTAGGATATCCAGAAACCGGAAAAAGTCAGGCATATAAAGAAAGTTGTGTGCACTATAAGTAGATTAATATGATGAACTCACATCGATCAATTTGCTTATGGCTCTAAGAGCCTCCTGAGCTGACTCCATATTTTTATATGTAATAAAACCATAACCACGGGACTTTCCAGTTGCTTTGTCATAAATCACAGCACCTTCCTCAACTTCTCCATGAACTTTAAATGCCTGGAAAACGCGAACGAAAAAACATAGATTCAAGACTTTAATAAAACAGCATTCAGTTAAACTTAAAGAAAGGAATATAACATCGAAAAGTGTTTCACAAAGAGGTATATCTCCACTAAAACCATATACACAATCACTGACAAGACATGCAAAACATCAAGCAACGCACTCACAGCACACAATGTTTCTGACGTAGTGTTCCATGCCAAACCACGAACAAATAGCTTTCTGTGTACGGGATCAGCACTTGCAAGATTCATAATTTCTCCTGCAACTGATGAATATTTGGACCCTCTTCACGCCATAACATGCAGGCAAACACACATGCAACAGAGTCAACTCATTGCACACAACTCAAAACACAAGCAATGCTTCCTTTTTCCAGGCACTAAGAATTACAGTCCTGGAATGCCTTGATCATGAAGTCAACATACACATAAACATCAATCAAAGAATGATTCGATATGCTGTATAACAAAACATCAAATGTTGGTCAAAGAATCGGCAGCTACCACAGAAAGCACATGTCATATTCTTTACTCCTTAGTCCTATACAATAGAGTGCAAAGGAAAACACCATACATCATGAACTATAAAGCCATTGTATCAAAACTTAAAACGAGAACAACCATCCATCTATCACTCCGAACCCATTTAGGAAGAACAACACATCTATAAAGTCTTTCTATCTATATAGTGTACAGAGACGGCAAGTCAGCAATATTCCAGTTACTAGAGCCTAGACAAGGGTTTGTACACTTCAGGCTTGCAGACTATACAACAACAACAACAACATCAGAAATGTCAAAGTGTTAAAAACAATTTCAAAAAAGAAAAGTTCTAAAGTATTTTCAAACAAATTTGCACAAATAAAAGAGATTAAGTCTCCTCCTCAACATAAATTCCCTTTCTCCACTTTGCCTATCCAAAGTTAGACGCTCATCAACCACAAGAAGCCTTATGTCACTCTCAGTCCACATCATCTTAGGTCTCAATAACTCCGTCAATGTCAATGACTGCTATAAACTTTGAATTGTAGTGTCCATTGCCGATCTCAAGCCTTAATAAAGGAGAAGGGTTGTGGCAAAGGAGGATGACATCCAACATGAGACTAGTCACATAACATGGACATGAATAGAAATTTGAGGCTTGGAAACTATATCCTCAAAATGGTATTCATCACAGCTATTGATCATAAAGACATTCCTCAAAGAGAGTAAGTTACAAGCAAAAGCAAATTGATCCAACGGTCAAAGCCCATGCTGGGACGAAATTCATGAACGTCCTATTTTACCTTACAAGAAGCATTTCATCTCCATCAACTCCGATAAACTTGGGAAATTAGTCCTTGCCTCCACCCCAAAAAACGTCTGACTTTATTTCCTGGAACCTCTAAAAAACAAAATCGCATTTTCTCATTCTGAACCTATATTTAGGGAGAAATAGCCATAAAAGTTGTTCTATATCCATCCACAAGAAATGAATCTCATTCTTTTTACAATATATATACACGCAACCGACTGCTAAACTAGCTGCGAATTGGGCCCCTCCTATGATAGTTAATGAGATAAGTAAACTTTCTTCTCTGAAGAGAGCATCATTTGTCGCCTCTCATAAAAATACGGGACCAGGCTACACCAATAAAAACAGAGAACTAATATACTTATATCCCACACCTTAACTAAGAGTGTAACAACATTTTTAACCATGAAGAATTTAATATTTATTGAATGGTTTCGCTGGATGAACGAACATAACCAATGTTAACCATGAATATCGCTTGTTTGTTCGACGAGCAATCACCATTTTCTCCGGCAAACCAAAGAAAATGATGAAGATTTCTAGTGGAACGACTGGCACCAGCCACTTGGTGAGTCCTTACTTTTTAAAAAGAATATTTCCCTTCCCCGTGTTCTAGAGTTTGAGGAGACGCATGGTTTCGGAGGAAGGGGGTCAAAAATACAACAAATTACGCGAGAAACAGACCACATTAGTTCAACAAATTAAATAGCGACATGTTATCAGCCCACTATTGATTTTTTGATTTTTCTTTTTTGACGATTTAATTTTTTTATATCCTGTTTTTTGAAAGAAAAAAAAGGGGGGAGCATATTCTGCATGAAATCCTCTATAAATTAAGATCTTTCTCTCTAAAATTCCCAACAAATGGGCTTTTGAAACGCATTTTTCCATAATATTATAGAAATAAATAAAAAAAGTTATGTATATTACTTGTATAAACTAACAACATTATCATTATAAATCATATTATAGAAAGTAGTGGTAAAGTAGTGATAATGATATAAATATTATTGGTTAGTTGTAATAAAAAAAAAAAAGGGTGGTAGGATATAGGTCCATAGAAGGATGAATGAACTTTGTATTAATCTGATTCAAAGGAAATTTGGGTTTTGTTCATGGGATGAACAAAGGTGAGGTGGAAGAGGGAGAAAAGATGAGAGAAAATAGGATGAACAAAATGTCAAGCATAAATCCAACATTGCACAAACCGATATTGGAAATTGTGTAGGCAAACAACAAGCTGAATTTATATTTTGTATCTCAATGGCTCGGCCACTATGGCACATTGGCACTATCCTAAAATATTGAAGTATACCTTCTTCGCTGAGTACTTGAAACTTCGAATTTCTTAGACAACATTAAAACAAACAAAACCTGATTCGCACATTATCCAGCCATAACTTGGCCAATTTCATTAGCTTCAAACATCAATGACTTTTCCACCTTCACATAAACATTCCATAACTCGATGGCTCTCAATGACTCGGCCACTATGGCACATTGGCACTATCCCAAAAATTGAAGTCTACCTTCTAAACGGAGCACCTGAAACCTAATTTCCTTAGAGAACACCAAAACAAACAAAACCTGATTTCCACATCACCCAAACATAGATTGGCCGACTTAGTTAGCATACGACTTTTGTACCTTCGCATAACCATTACATAATTCAATCACTCTTGCTCCATCTCCATAAACATACAAATTATCCCACCATGGACCACTAATAAGAAAGTTATAAGTTTACATCAAAAATCAAGAAATTCTTCCATGTTAGAAGTATCAACTACAAGTTGGGGGTTCGGTTCTTATCTACAGTTTTAATGCGCGCCTCTCAATTGCTATATTGCGCACCCCTTGCATGATGCCTTTGCATGAGGCATCATGCAACACTTTCACCTATATAACAATACATACATATTCGCCCATCATATAGTTCATATTCACCAAGTATTATAAAATACATATTTATCAATTATAGTGCATATATTCTTCAATTATAGTGTATATATTTACCAAATATATACATATTCATCCATATTTATCTCGGTGCATGATGAATCATGCAAGGGGTGCGCGATATAACTTGCGAGTTTCTAGTATAAATAAACAAACAAGAAAAAAAAAACAGTTACCCAATTTACAGAAACTTAGCAATTTAATTACGGGCATTGGGCTAATGTTAAAGTATGGTATTGCCTACCCGTCTCGAATCACGACTAAACCAGACGGCGAAAACCAGAAAAAATGTATAGTAGTATTGCCTATCATCCTACACAATACACTAAAAGAACCTAACAAAAAAAACTAGAAATGCCTGAACATAACACTATCACTTAAATAAACAGCAATATGAGACAAACCCATTTGACAAAAACTATCAAAGAACAAAACCAAGAAGGGAAATATCAAATTATAAAGAAAATAAAATTTAAGGAATCATACAGCTTAGCAAGGAGATCAACCAACTGGGATTTAGCAAGGGGTTCAAGCAGAGTACGGAGATGTTCTTCTGAAGAGACTGAAGTTTCGCCATTATCAACTTCTTCAAGCTTCCTTTTCTTCACTTCTTCCATCTTAGGGCCAAAGTTTGTAGAAAAGTTGTGGTGTTTTTTTGTAATGTTTGGTTAGCTAAGTTTGGCACATAGAAGTCGGGATTACGTTGAGAAGGCTAGGAGAGGATATCTCTACCTTTGTAAAATTGACCCAGATCCGAACAACCGACCCGAATTTATTTACCCGTAAATTGAATGACATCGGAAAAGGGTGACCCATTTTTAAACGGAAATTATCTTTTTTTTCTTGAAATTGATAATAATACATGAAAAATGTATAAACTGTAAGCGTAATGCATACACAACATGTTGTATCAATTAATAAACTCATATTCTATAGTAGCTGACTTGTATTGAACTAAAGTTAAATTGATCCAAATTAACCTGATCCGCATCTAGCTAAATGTACCTGATAAATCGATTAGAATTACCGCAAAGCGGAAATACACTAGCTTGAAACCAAATCAAATCAATCTAACCCAAAATTGATCGAACTTGCAATGTACTAGAATTGACCTGGTTTGATCTTACCTAGAATCAAACACAAAGCAAACAACCAATTTGCCATGTGTAGCTGGAGCTGGGCCTTGTTAAACAATTACTTAAGTCTTTTTGGGTCGCGTTAAGGTGTAATGTTCAGTTGGCCTTATTAAACAACTGATTAAGACTTTTTGGATCGGGCTTAAGGTGTAATATTCAATATAACCCATGAGAAAAGCATATTTATGGCATGTTCTCTTCAATGTATTTTTGTTTATAATATCTTATCTTATTTTATGTTTTGTGAACTATTCTTATTTTTCTAAAGTTTTCTTATATCTAAGGAACTTGTGAAACTTTACTTATTTTTTCTACACTTTTCCTATTTTTCATAACTTTTTTATTTTCCGTTTAATTTTCCCGTGAACAACATAATAAAGTTTAAATATAAGCCCTTATATATATATATATGGTGTGTTCTGCAAAACTAATTGTTTTAATGTTAGCTACTTTAGAAGTTGACAGCGTTTTTAATGGTTGATAGCGGGTAAAGATACCTTCTTTTGGTAAACATGTTTTCTAAAAGTAGTTATTGCATGTAAAGTACTTGATAGGATGCAATGGGGGAACACAAAACTTTCAACCTTACATACATATTAGAGTAAATCAAAAAAAGGCATAGAGCTAATTCTTCAATCCATGAAATGCTACTCCGGTTAGCTATAATCAATCGACTTATTTAATATCTCAAGTGTTATGCCTATGATTATAAATGCAAATCATTAGCATAATATCTAACACAACTAGGCCCAACCCTTACACAATCAAGCTCAATTATTATTCCACTTTAATTCATTAATCTCATGATAAACATGGAAAACAATTGATTTCCCATATATAACACTGTGAAAGTTTCTCCAATATCAAGCACATACTGATCGATACTAAAAGTAGTTTGTATGATCAATTGATTTCAAATGAGACGAAATCTTGACCATTCATCAATATCAAATCAACTATTATAATTTTATTAAAGAGATATGAAATCAAGAAAACAAATTCCAAATGTTCTAGAACTTAACAATTATACAACTAGAAGCAAAGAATTATATTTAATTGGTTTACAATTGCTTTTATAATTATTTTATAGCACCAACCTATCAATTTTTTATTTTTTTTTTATCATTTTACAACTTCGTGGTGCCTATCAAAAATATGGTTGGAACCAAACAAACATTGCAATATGGGACTTTCATTCTTACATATATTACAACAGAACAATCGATAAAATCAGTCTTTCATAAGGCTCTCCCCATTGTCTAGTTGTATCAAATGTCTTTTAGAGCAAGACCTAGTGTAAGTGTGTAACATCGCCTAACTTCTAAATTAGTCTCTTTCAGTTTTCGTTTTGTATCACACCTTAAAAAAACATTTGATACATTAGAGATGGATTCAATTCTTACATGCATGTCGAATGTCGATATCGCATCTTCTTTTTCAATTTTATAGTTGATTCAATTAACTTCCACTTAACGTACAAATAAAAATGAGAGGAATAGATTAACTCTAGGACCACAAACACTAAGTATTATACAAGATTTATGATGTGTTTACTGTTTAGTAATCATACCAATCCAGAATGCACGGAAATAGCTATGGACCACAAAATAGTTGTCTATTGCCTAGCCAACAACTGGTGAAGTAGGTTTAGGATTTTTGTAATGTTTGTTTACAAGCGAATCTGGTTTGGGAATGTCAATTTATTAACAAACATTAGAATTTATAAGGGAGTTAGTGGGGACCGTATTATACAAAAAAAAAAAAAAAATAGTCAAAACGTAGAAACTTCCATTGTACAAAAAAAAAAAAAAAAAACGTACTCCGTAGAAACGTGTTTCGCAAAGTGGACTGTGGAGGCTAAGCTTACTGATTCCTCTTTCTTTCAATCAACAAAATTTAGTTTTTGTTTTGGCCATGAGGACCAGCTGAGATTCTTTCTGAAATCAAACGCCTGGAAAAAGCAAATAAGAATCAAAATATAATTATCATGATATGCATTTGCGTACCATCATCCCCTTTGGATGCTGTATTGGCAAGCATTTGTTGTTTGTCGAATGACAAATACATAAAAGAAGTTTACTCTTAAATCATCTTTTTTATGATGATATGCGTCTGCGTGCCATCATCCACTCTCGCATGATCGATTGTGCATGCAATTTGGGGTCATCCCAATTCAAGTTTAATCTTAAATCTTACTATGCGAGTTACCCCTCTCAGATTACAATGAAGGAACATTAAGCAGTTAACTTTAAAGTTCAAAACGACTAGACGTCGAAATGGATATCTTCTTCACCTATATCTATTATTTTCCACACTAGATATAAAATCATAAATACCTCTATATGTTACATTGAATAGGGTAAAAGAAAGCAGGAAACTACATTTGATTCATGGTCAATTTTCCATGTATGTCCATTTTTTCTCCTAGGACGCATAATGCCTATACAAAAAGACTTTAAAACCACATCGTAGTCTCGTGAGTACAACTCATAATGAATTTATATACACTCAATACATGGCCTATTGCTTTGCAACAAAGATGTTGTAACTTATAAGCATTTGTTTGTTTTCTATCATTCTAATAAAATAAGTACTAAATGATCGAAATTTGAGAAAGTGAATCTAAGGGAGTGATTAGGAAACGGCTGAATCAGAGCTATCAAGTGCAATATTAAACTTAATTAGTCAATTTAAACTTAAAAAGACGATCTTTTGCCTCTAACAACATTAAGTTTCTTTGAGAAAAATTTATAAGTTTTTAAGTTTAATGGCTGAGATTTTAAATTAAATAGTGGTTTTATCAAAAAGAAATTGATGAAATTGTCTCATACAAGTTCTTTTTGCGTTATAACTTCTAAGGTTATAGTTTCATAAGAAAACGAAAACATTGCTCTTGTAGTCGAGTTTCTTTGGCATTGAAGTCCGTCGCAAAACAATTTGATCGTGTATTTTGTTGAAGGCTTTAATTTCCCATGAACACCAAGTCAGTCCTTACAACAGATATGTTATAAAACTCATAACAAAAATTTACCATGCAAGAGAATTACAACTTATGTTCCTAAAAATCCAAATCAAGAACTTTTATATTTCTCTGTCAAGCTCATCAAAGACCTAAAAGTCTTTGTGCGGGATAATCAAATAAAGGATGCTAAGAGAGGGCGAAATTAACTGAAGACAATACAATATTATGGCCTTGATCACAACGTCAGGACTAATTAAGCTACTTTGAGCTATGCAAAAGCATGTCATCGCCACCTCTATTTCATGATCAGGTACAATACTAGTTCGAACAAGTAGTTCACCGGATAGGTCTAACTCGGGTTTACAACCTCTATCATTTTTCGTGGCTCTCGATGCTTTTGGTAGAACAGTCAAATTGAAGAAAGGGGGAACTTCTAATGGCAATGTCTCTCACTTAGATTTCATATCCTAGCTTATTTTGAAGTTGGTATATCCTAAACCTTCTTCACTTGAAAGTTGCACTTCCTCCTGACTAAACGAGGGGCCTTGCGGCGACATGTTTTCTGAGCTTTGCTTACTGGAAAGGGTCTGCCTCGTCTTCTGTTGCTGATCAAACATCATTTTTAGCTGCCTTCCCTGCTCTTCGATTCTCATTTGCAGATTCCTTTGAATCTGATACATATATGGTAACGCAATAAGAAGGTTTCAGTGTTTTATTTTAGTGATCAAATATGCAACATTTGAACTTGAAGCAGATGTTATAAGAAAAGTGTACTAAGATCAAAATAAGATAGAATCCTCGAATTATCTAGAAAGGCGGTCTAATTTTAACTTAAAATCAGATGTGTCACTATTAGGCTTATATTGCTCTTAATTGGGCTTAAAGTGGTCACTTTTGTTAATACGATGATAAAGTGAATATTTTAAGCCATGCGGTGAGTCGGTGACCACTTTAAAACCGTCTAATGTTGACTTAGAATTAGACTGCTTCATAAGATTAAGATACTAGCTGCAATAATATAATGCGGACCAATCAGCATGAAGAAAACAATTTATAACTTATAAGACGACAACGCAGTCGTCGACTTGTCGTGTTAGTTGTTATTCAGGGGATTGGACTATACCTCTAACTGTTCATGGAGACGCCTCTGGACATCTAGTTGAAGTTGTAAGGCCTCTCTGAGTTGCACCCCTCTACAAAGACAACGAGAAATAAGCATACATAAATATAGCAGTGTTATACATGCAGTTGTACAGTTTCTAGCTCAAAAGGTGTATTACGTTTTGATGTCGAGCTTTGTCACATCATCCATGCTACTCCTCTTCTCTGACTTCCCTGAAATGGAATTGGAACAGCAATTGATAAATGTGAGAAATGTCATAGATTAACACTGCTACACTGAAAATTGTACTATGGCCCTCCGAAAAGATAATGGGAGTGTAATTGGTCTGAGTGTAATTGAAGTTGATTTGATAATGGGAGTGTTACTGTTATCTATTTTGAGTGTCAATCATCACGACCATGTTAAAATATGTATCTACATCCGACTCCATAGTATAAGGTAAAGTATCAAAGTAACTGACGTTCAAACATAATCAGGATGAACTAAAGCGATTGATCGGAGCTGCTTCTAAACGTATACCCGTTCCTTCATGATCAATGGCTCAATGCAAAAACACGTACTCGTTCTTACCATCTTTGACTCGCTCCAAATATTATCTATATAATTAACAGTGGCCTAAGCTAACTTGGTAAACTATGTGATGTGGGAAGCACTAACTGCATGCGTGGTGCGTAATTAAGTATGAGTTCTTTCTGACAATTAAAACACTTTCAACTCCTAGACCAGTGTGACTTTTTCTGCTGACCCTGCAGTGCCAACTAGTAGCGCGAATCTGAATTTTCCTGAAGCCACTGATATGATAGTGACCTACCTGAACTTGTTTGAGAAAGCTACTAGTATAATATCAAAAGAAAAAATTCCACATGCTCAACTTTAGTCACTATCTTCCATTCGGCCTAATCTTGAAACACCATTCATGGGATAGATAAGATATGCATGCATGTAGCTGGCAGATTATTCTGTAAGCGCAATAGTATGACTCGTACAATGCAGGTTGCTGTCCAGAAACAGTCAAGAGCAGAAATCTTCCGATAACCACTCAAAATCACAGAGGAAAAATACATATAAGACTCCTAAGATTAAGGAGTGATTTGTGTGTCGACAAAAGGCACCACAGTAAGATTCTTTAAACTTTAAGCACATCAAATTAAAACCTTAGTATGGCAATTGGTTTATTAGTGCTAAGAAGAACATATATCATGGAACAAGTGAGAGAACATCCATCCACCAACTAAGTTGATTGGTCAATCAAAAGATGATAGTGACTGGACTACTGGTGCATTAATCCATGTCCATATCTTAATGCCTCTGCTTTATTGTTGCTAGAAGAGATGAAATACCAGAACCAATACTGCAGCCTTTGAATCACAGTCTATTGGCTAAGCTTCCTCAGTAAAATTTAAATGTGGTGTAGTATAACAGTTTCTCTAACAAAGGCTACACCCCAATGACTCAATGAGGACCAATGGTCAGTTTATCAAATTCTACATAGTTTAGTGGGTCAGTAACTGAATATTTGAAATGCCTGCTTCAAGTGTCTCCATGATAGATTCTTTTCACATGCCCTCAAAAGCAAAGAACCATTCTTTTCTTTATGATGTCCGTGCACCACAAACATGGATGTTGTATTGGCAGGCATTTGCCATTTGTCAATTTACGGACTTATTGGTTTCTTTCTTGAGTGGGATGAGTCTAATGAGCCTTAATCTAAATATTGAATTGCTGATTTAGATAAAACAATGCATACTCCTATTCTTTAGGGACATTGGCACCTCATGGGCATTGGGCAAGCAATGCACCAGCAAATGCACTACATAATATAACAGGACTCGAAGTTTGTTGAAAGACAGGGTGGCCAATAACAACATGGTAATGACGAAAAAGAACATGCCTAGAACATTTAAGCGTCAGGTCCATGTACACATTGGATTATGTAGTAACTAAGCAATGTCTCCATATGATAACATAGCTCACCAAACATAGTCTCTGTATGAGCTACAATTTTGTCAATTCTACCTAAATAATAGCCTATCGCAGCCTTGTACGTTAAGGAGTTTTGCAGGTTATTTCCTGAACGCAAAAGCGAAAAGGAGCCTTTTCTTTGTAAGGCTATTAAAGTTTGTCATTTGACATGATTGAAATCAATTAAGTGCCCTAGCAAAATAAACAAACAACAAGGCAACAACTTAGGAACTTCCAACAATCTTGTCGGGGAAATGTGGCAGTTGAATAAGATATACACATTTGTAAAGCATTTTGCAGAACACTTTGCATACCTTCCATACAATCAGGCATGTACTTTGCAATTCGGTATTTCTGCAAGTTAAAATGAAAATTATTAATGAATAGAATAACAGCCATTAATCAGATATTGTAGATGCTTTCACTTAGGACTTAATCATACCTGCAGATGACTTTTGACATGGAAGATGGTTAATCCATCCGAGTTCATGAGCTTCAGTATAGCCTTTGGGGTTGCCTCTACAAAAACAAGACATTTAATATCAGGAGTGCATTACGTTTTCAAACCGATGGCTTCCTCAAAACAAAATACTTACTGTCAGCACCACCAAGACGGTTTACACACTCCACAAATTTCTCGTGAAGTTCTGTCGTCCATCTAATTCGTGCTTTACTTGATATTGCAGCTCCAGATGAGATTGAATTGCCACAATTCACAGGACTAACGCCTAGGATCCTAGGGGTCCTAGGAGCCTGTTTTTCTTGCTGAGAGGAGAAGCTCAACTGACCATGAGGCGAATCATAGGGCTTGTTACAAATCTATTGAAACGAAAAAAGGATATCGATCAGCAAGAACAAACAAGAACTTACAACACAATATGTAACAGAATCGACAAAGGCTTACTCTAAAATCCTGCTTCTCATTGATTGGAAATAGGTAGTTCCTGCCATCTGAATTCAAAAAATCTACAAACAACTTATTCTTCAGCTGTTGATTATGCTCACTTCCTGAGTAGTCGCCACTCGGGCTATCATAGCATTTTTCAGAAGAAAAGAAATGATTTTGATCACCATAAAGCAAAGCTTTTGCTGCTGATTGCAAGGTGCTTCTGGATTGGAAGTCAGACCCATCTTGTTCTCCAATGTCAACAGAGAATCCTTCTGTAGAACATGGATAGGATTGATACTCGGAATCATAGTTCTTAGAGCACTGAGATGAAGCAAAAGTCGGGCTGCTAATTGGGTGATCATATGAAAGGCCCACATATCTTTCAGCTGTAAAGAAACCAGGGACCGGTGAGCTAAAGCGATTCATGATTGTGCTTGAAAGATTAGCTGCAGGGACCGAGTTTTGAGGTTGAGAGTGTACCCCTCCTCCACCTCCCATGCAATTAGTACCAACGTTCCAAGGCTGCTGGACATTGATATATTGAGAATCCCGGCTCAAAACGTCTGTCGTGCAATCATTAATAACCCCATTGATTTGCTGAACTTGTCCACAGAAGTCATTCTTTTGATTGCTCATTTTTGGATGACTTGAGAAAGTCGAAATGAAACACCCTATTAAAAAGGGAATAACACTAAGAACTACTAGTATACTACTTCTATCTTAACTCAACTCAATCTAACAAAGAAAACTGGGTGAAAACTTCATTCCCTATGCTTTGTAACTGGCTTTAAAAGGAGGCATACGCTGAACACATGCATGAACAATAAAGAAAGATGCTATAGAAGAGTAAGCACCTGCATTGATGAAATAGAAATCTTGTTTGTGCGACAAAATTCTTTCTAATTATATTATTCTGCCAGACTTCAGATACAAGCTGTGATCATATATGTAACAATACCATATCTTAATGGAAGGCCAATGAACTAATGTCTTTGACAATATGCAGGAAATTATACAAATCTTTACAAGATAAACAAATTAGCTAGTGGCGTTGAGGCCTCATTATTTTAATGAGAAGGTTTCATTGTGCTGCCAAGTCTATCTCAATCAACAATTTAAATTTTTTTTAAAAAATCATAATAAAAAAAATAGAAAATACAGATTAAATAACAGAAGGAATATGGACTACCAACATATTTAAAGTCAAGGCTTTTAGGCTTTTATTACTGGAAGGTCGAAGAATATTTTCAGCAGGAACCCAATATCTGATAATGTTGTATGAGATACTGGCATAAATTCACACCTCTAGACGACCTCTGATTATGCCCTTCATGGAATATGAATCGGATGAAAATTACAGTTGCCAATCAGGCAATCAAGTAACGCAGACGATACAAAAATAAATTGAGTACATACTATTTCTCAAACAAGAAAATATGCCACCCTTTTCTGAATAATCTTAAAGAAAAACATATATTCTTCAAGTACTGGAGAAATAACTGTTCTACTTTTCCGTATACTTTGCACCTCGAAAAGTTGGATACCAGGAAAAATCAAGGCACTGTGGAGGATCATAAAAGCACGGCCGAGTTAAAATTGGAAAGGAAGTACAACGGAAGACTAAAATTGGTAATGCACACTTTTAGTGTTAATAGTTTCAGAAGCAGAAACCTGTCTCATCTTCCGGCCAGAGTGATCTTTCAGACAATTTTCTATTAGAACGACTTAATATAGTTGTTATAATAATCGAAGCTACTAATTCAAAGTAGATGGTCCATGTCGTACGTGTAATGCATTTATGTAAACTTAAAATATAAAAGATTAAAGTACAGAAATCCTACTAGCTATATAGTTCACCAAAAAAGTGATCAATGAAAGGCGTTATCCTAATGGCCTTATATCAACTAAACATTCATTTTCATTCAATAACGTTTAAATGCGAAGCAATTGCTTACAAACCATATCTACTTGACATTTCTAATATTGGAAATTAAAGTGATTTTAGATGAAAATAGATGAACAATAATACGTTCCAACTTGTGAAGCATGGCTATCACTTATCAGTACTTTCAATACCTTAACCAATACAGCCCCCAAACCGTAAAGTGTGATGTAGGCTTACAAACATACTGTTTGTCAAAGCGAAGACAAACACAAAATCTTAGTAACTCAATGGAATGGTTTCATTTTGGTCTTTTCAAGATTGCATTTTCTTAATAAAGCTTTGGGATAAAAGCGAAAAACAAAATGACCCAAAATCGTAGTAAGAAACAACACCATTTTAAAAGTGACCCTTAAAAAACTATTACTTCCAATCTACTCATTTCTCTACAGTGTTTTTCACACTTGACGAGGTCAGATTGTGACCATTAATAACTTAAAATACAAATTTGAAAAAAAAAACACAAATTTATAATGGTTAGATTACTTTGTGTATCTTTAGTAATTTATAGACAAAGTATGATTTTAAATAGTGTCGAAAAGCAAATATGGGGAAATGAGTGTATCATAGGGAGTACAAAAGGTCTTAAAATATCAGATGATATTACCAAAATCAAATAATTAATATATGTACATACTTAGAGTTAAGATCATCACATGCAATAATTACTATACAAAAGCATTTGCAGAACATTGGGGTGATTAAAAAACAGACAATTAGTAGCATAACCAATATGTATTAAAAAACAGACAATTAGAACATTGGAGTACTTATGAAGAACTCTAAATCAAAACTTACATAGCAATTGCTAAACAAAACTAAGACATTGTTTTTGTTCTTTTCTTCACTTCTCTTAATGCTGCACGTACACGGTTTTAAACCTGGTTTAGGTCCAACTTCTTAGACCTTCGTACCGTACCAGCTAGTAGTAGTAGTAGTTATTTTGGGCGGAGCCACTCTTAGAGTAGTGGTGTCACTTGACACCGTATCGGCGAATTTTTTGACAAAAAATATGCATATAGCTTCCCTCTAAACAATATTTATATGGATAAATGACCCCATATCAAAAAGTAATCATAAGTTTTTATGTTAAATGACACCATACTTTACAAATCCTAGCTATGCCACTTGGCAACTCATTGGCGGAGCCACTCTTAAAGTAGTGGTGTCACTTGACACCGTATCGGCGAATTTTTTGACAAAAAATATGCATATAGCTTCCCTCTAAACAATATTTATATTGATAAATGACCCCATATCAAGAAGCAATCATAAGTTTATATGTTAAATGACACCATACTTTACAAATCCTAGCTACGCCACTTGGCAGCTACATCCATGACACTGTATGTGAATGCATATTATGATGTTTCTCCTCGTAAGAATCGAAATTAAAACCTAAATTAGATAAACTTCACAGTGAGATACAGTATTTAACAAGAGACTGTTTTGTCAGACACTCCGACGTACGTCTATTGTATCAATTTCTATCAACCAGAGTGGAACTTTTTGCGGGTAATCTTCATACTCTCCAGTCATATGGAAAAAAAACTGCTCTTCATATCTATAGTTAAAAAACCTTTGAGAAAATCGAAGAGAAAGATTAATAAACACTGTGTCGATCCCCTTCTGCCTAGGCGAGCATCTCGTACACCCACAAATCCAAAATAGATCTAATGAAAGCAAGAATCCACTAGAAGAGCAAAATCAAGACCTAAGACATTACATTAAACTAAGACAGATAGAATTCTGGTTCTGAGTGCTCCATGAAAAAAATTCAGCGCAGGAATCTCCGAAGCCACGACCATTTTTGTGTAACTAACAACCCACAACAATAGTATGGTTAAAAAAACAGTACAATGTTATAATTGTCTGCTGCAAAAAAAAAAAAAAAAAAACAGTACATTAATTTACTATTTTGGGTCAATTTCATGTTTCTGCTCTTGATAATTAAGGATACCGATAGATGTGGTAGAAGTGTGTTATTCATTGGAAAATCTCATACAAAGTGATCACTTTTATTACAGTAATATTTAAAGTGATTATTTTAAGTCAAATTGTGGTTATGTCTTATTTTAAATTAGATCGTCTTTAAAAAATCTTAGGTGCCATTTGTTCTTTGGTAAATGGATAGTTTTTTTTTTTTTTGTTTAGAATTGTGCGCACAAAATTGTTGATAAAAATTAAACTTCCAACTTCATGGTTGGGCTAAGAGAGCTCTAACTACTTGGTAAATGGATAGTAAAGAGTTCCTTAGCTACTTCAGAAATGCGATAATAGTGCTATTTGTTCTAGTTTATGAAGCACTTTGTGTGGTGAACTGGCGAAGGTTAATATGGATACGTCCGAAGCCTCAATTAGACTTTAGGCTAGTGTGAAGTTGTAGAAAATCTCGAGGAGAGATTGAGCTTAAAGATAGTCTAGACTCGATTATGACCGATTGATCACTACTTGAGTTTGCCAAACAAAAGGAAGTCCATAAAAATGGTGGTAAACTCCAATCAAGGTATGTGTCTTACACTAATGATCCTCAGTTTTATTGGAGAAATTGTTGTTTGATTTTACTAAATTTGTTTTCATTGTTTTTGATATTAATTGTAGATGCCGTATGGATATGAATTTATGAAACCACTTTATTATTATCAAAAAAAATATTTATGTCTGAAAGAAGATATATAAAGGATAAAAAAAAAATGCTCTTAAAAGTCGAAAGGGAACTTTTCTTTAAGGCGGTGGTATAATTTCCACCCGAGAAAAGAAGGTGAGCTCCTTTTGGTGATTAATTTCTTAGGTAACATTTGTTTGTTATATTAAAGGTAAACAAACTCATTTGCTTTTCTTTAAACCTTGTTTTGGTGAACAGACAACAAGAATCCATATGCAGAATTGCAGATTCTAGGTTCAACCGACCGATTGAGATGGGGTAACATTATCCTGAAAATCCTTTAGATTTTATGGATCCAATAATTTCCTCACTGAAAGGACAAAAGGCAAATAGAATTTTCTTTTGTTTAGCGTCTTTTTTATATAAAAAGAGGTATGTGAATTTGAATATCTAGATGCTTAGCTCTAGAGTCATTTGGCCTTCTTTCTTTGCATGGAGGCATACATTATTCATCGAACTACTATTAGATGTCTTATAGACGTGGTGCATGTCTAACAGCATAAACAATCATTATTACCTAGAATCTTATACTAGTTAATTATTTAGAAATGACGTGGATTATGCAAATAATTTCTCGTGTTATAGTTAGGCGCAGAGCTTGCCTTTCACTTACAATTTGACATTATCTTGGTCATTCTTGGGGATGAAATATTGAGAAATTAAGAATATTTGAGAGAAGAAGAGAGATTCTTTTTTGGACAGTAAACGATGGGTAGCCCATGAGCCATCGTTTACTGCTAGGTTAGGTCAATTTGATTCAACTCACTAGCTAGTTTAGTTCAGTTCAATTTAGTTCATCTCACTAGTTTAGTCAAGTAAGTTCGGGTCACTAGTTCAGTTCACTAGTTTAGTTTAGCTCACTATTTCAGTTCAATTCAATTCACTAGTTTCGTTGAGTTTACTAGTTTAGTTAGTTCAGTTTAGTTTACTAATTAATTAGTTTAATTCAGTTCAATAGTTTATTTTTTCACTAATTTAGTTACGATCACAAGTTTATTTAGCTCAGCTCACAAGTTTAGTTTTGTTTAGTTTAGTTCAACTCACTAGTGGTCAATTCAGCTCATTGGCTTAGTCTAGTTCAGCTCAGTAGTTCGGTTTGGTTTAGTCGTTTAGTTTAGTTCGTTATTTTAGTTCAATTCACTACTATATTGTTGTTGCTACTGTTGCTGCTACTGCTACTACTACTACTACTAGTACTACTACTGCTACTGCTACTACTGCTGCTACTACTGCTGCTATTGCTACTACTGCTATTACTAATGACGCTCATGTTCCTACTATCGTTGCTATTACTACGGCCGTTATTACTAATACTGCTCCTGCTGCTACTATTACTAGCTATCGTTGCTATTAGGGGTGTGCAATGTCGGTTAACTGAACCGTTTGTAAGTTTTGGGTCGACCATTTTTTAAATCCTAACCAAACTGTTACGAAGGGATAAACCAAATATCAAGTAAACATTCTTAATGCATCGGTTCAGCGGTCAACCGTGTATGTACGTTTTCAATTTTTTTTTATTTTAGTTACATCCTAGCTTTGTCTTCCCTAGAATGCCTAGTCGTAGAAATTAATGAACTGCATACCTTTCTGTACTTCTTTTAGCTTTATCCATAGGGAAAAATTTTACACATAATTTATTCTTCATACGTTTCTATAATCCTTTCACCCACAATGTAAGCCTTAACTCATGAACAACTCCTATTGCAAATTACAACCTTTGATTGACTCAAATAGCAGAGCTCCTATATCTCTGGAAGAAATAAGGATTAGGAAATTGACAAGCAAAAATCAAAATGAGCACATTTAGTGGTTTGCTATTTCTTAGTTTTGGTTGACTAATTCTTTTCTATTTTCAGAAATATCCATGTAAAAAAAAGTTTGGTTAACTGGTTCGGTTACGGTTAATCAGCTTTTTGAAAATGTGAATTGTAACCAAACCGTTAACAACTTATATTTAGCAGTTCGGTTAACCGAACCAATATTTTACAACGGTTTGGTTAACCATGTTGTCAAAAAATATCGATTTTTCGGTTTTTCGGTTTTTTTTATGCACACCTTTAGTACTTGCTATAACTAATGTTGCTACTAGTGCTACTATTGTTGATGTTGCTCCTGCTCCTATTGCGACTATTGCTACTGCTGTTGTTATTGCTATTGTTACTCCTACTGCTACTATTTTTGTTACTACTACTATTGCTGCTACCCTTGTTGCTACTACTTTGCAATTGTCGCTGCTGCTACTACTCCTACTCCTACTAATAGAGCTGATCAAAATAGCCCCTAGAACTGACCCGACCCGATGATTACCTCTACCTACTATTGTTGTTTCTACTGTTGATGTTGTTGTAGTCGCTGCTACTGCGACCACTACTACAACAGCTACTACTCCTACTAACTCTATTGCTATCGCTATAGCTGCTATTGCTCATACTACTACTAGTATTGCTCCTGTTATTGTTGTTGACGCTACTATTGCTATCATTGCTTCTACTACTGCTATGGTTGCTTCTACTACTCTATTACTCCTATTCCTACTGCTACTACTATTGTTGCTCCTACTAATGTTACTATTGATGATGTTGCTACTACTACCATTACTACATCTACCACTACTGCTCCTCATACTACTACTATTACTACGTCCTACTGCTGCTGTTATTGCTGGCACCACTATTGTTGCTGCTCTTTTGGCTGCTCTTACTACTGCTATTACTAATGTTACTAATACGGCTACCGCTATTGTTCTAGCTAGTATTGCTGATACTCCTCCTGTTTTTGCTCTTTTTGCTCCTGTTGCTCTTCTTACTACTACTCTGGTTGTTGCTCATACTGCTACTATTGTTGTTATTACTACTGTTGTTACTACTTCTACTACAACAGCTACTGCTAATGATACTATTGTTGTTGATACTGCTTTCTACTACTGCTATTGCTACTACTACTGCTTTCTACTGCTTTCTACTACTGCTATTGCTACTACTACTACTACTACTTTCTACTACTGCTATTGATACTATTACTATAATTGATGCTATTATTGCGACTATTGTTGCTCCTACTGCTACTATTGATGCTCCTACTATTTCTTTGCTACTAATAATGTTATTGTTGTTGCTTCTATTATTGCTACTGTTACTGCTACTACTACTGCAACTGATCATGGTGCTACTGTGACTGTTGCTACTGCTACTCTCGCTACTATTGATGCTCCTACTACTGCTATTGCTAATGTTACTCCTACTACTGATGCTACTGCTAATAGGGCTTCTCATGTTATTATTGTTGCTATTAATAATACTGCTCCTGCTACTACTATTACCACCGTTGCTATTACTAATGTTGCTGCTATTGCTACTATTGCTAATATTGCTCTTACTGTTATTGCTATTGCTATTGCTGCTGCTACTAATACATGCTCCTACTGCTACTATCATTGCTACTACTACAGTCACTGCTACTCTTGTTGCTACTACTTTGTAGTTGCTGGTGCTACTACTCTTACAAGAGCTGATCAAAATAGCCCCTTAGACCGACCCGATCCGGTCCGATGATCACCTCTACCTACTACTGCTGCTACTACTATTGCTACTACTAATGCTGCTGTTGTTGTTGTTACTACTGTTGCTACTACTGCTATTGGTACTACTACTACTACCGCTATTGCTATCGCTACCGCTGCTACTACCACCAATTTTATGGTAATGATAAATAAGAATACGAATAATGATAACAAAAAATAGCAAAATAAATAATATTAATAATAATAATATTGTAATATAAATATCTCTTAAGTTAATTTCAGTTAAGTTAACCTTTATTCTCCACACTAAATTTAGAAATGAAAAATTCAGTCAAAAAAAAAATAAAAAATGGCCTTAGTTCAAGTAATAATTTTCCTTTCCTAATACTTTGGCCCACCAACTATATAGTCCATAACCACGAGGTCCAACACCCACCCACTTATCCCATATCCAAAACAGTCCCGCCAAATTACCGAAAAACGTTTCATAAAAACACCCAAAAATTATATAAATAAAAGGAAAATAATTCAATTCTCAAAACCCTAATTTTTTTTTTATCTTCACTTTTCATAATTTTTCACCAAATTCTCCATAATCCAATCTTCCCAGGTTAAATTACTCTCATTTCTTTCTAACACCTTAAATTATCATCATCATGCAATTAAATTTTTACTATATACAGTTTATAATTTGTTTTTTTTTGTCATAGACTTGTGAAAATGGCATAATATGTTACTTTTTTTGTTTTTGGTTTATTACATCATTTTGGGATTTTTTTTTTGTAGTGTGTGGACTTTGGGAACTTTAGAGTAAATGTGTGATTAAAAATGTGGAAAGGAAGTGAGAAGATTATGCTTTATTGTATCTGTGCTGGTAGTTAGGGGAGCAATCGGGGTTTCGATAGCGTTAGTATTCGTTACGTTCGACATTCTGATCAGTGAATAGAGTGTAAGGAGCTTGTGAATGAACAATGTTTATGTTGAGTTGAAGCAGAGTTGTAGAAATTAGCACACTGCATTCTGATCAGTGAATACAGTGTCAGTGGTGAGTGGTCGTATTGCGGGCAACATGTAATTAGCGCACTGGGATCGTTTGTGTACGCGCGCGCGTGTGTGTTATTATTCGCGTGTAGTAAGGTAGTTAAGGGTATAATAAGTGTGGTAGCTCTAGTAAGAGGTATTGAGTTATATTATTAGGTGTAGTGTAGATGAGAGCAAGTTGTAGCAAATGTAGATACATTAGAACTTAGTAATCCTCGTCTTAGGGTTGTAGTTTGATCATAATAGGTCATTTGAGAAGTCAAGCATATTGCCTACATGTAATTGGCCCACTGGGAAGTGCATTTGTGTACGCACGCGAATGTGTGTGTTATTATTCACGTGTTGTGAGCTAGTTAAAGGTATTTTGTATGTTTGTGAAGCTTTGTATTGTATAAGTGGCTGCACTTGTGTATTGTAAGTGTGGTAGCTCTAGTAAGCCGTATTGAGTTAAGTTGTTAGGTTTAGTGTAGACGAGAGCAAGTTGTAGCATATGGCCATGTAGATACATCTGAACTTGGGAAGCTCGTCTTAGGGTTTTACTTTGATCATAATAGGTTCAGTTGTAGTAGAGTTGTAGAAAAATGAGTGCCTAAATTGTATTACTCCAAGAGATAGTGGCTGGTTGTGCGCGTGCATAGAGGTATTGTTAATTAGTGTATAGTGACTATCTAAGGGTACTTCAATGTTAGTGGGACTTTGTCTTGTGTAAGTTTAGTTGCAATTGTGTAATTGGTTTCTCCTAATCGTAACGATAGGAGAGAAATGTTAGGAGGGGATCAGAATGTTGAAATTAGACAGTCTTTTATGATAACTAGTGTCAATCTTAATGCTGTCAGCTATAATGAGTGGATAAACATTAGCACCCAGTAGAAAGCAGTATCTTTGGAGCTTGAATTCAATCATTCTTAATTATAAATCTGACAGTAAAGTAGAACCATGAGTCTTATTCTAGTTGTTTAATAGTGCCCTGTTTTTTCATTAAATCTTATTGATCAATTGCTTTTCTGGAATTATTGTTACTATGAAGGATGTTTATGTACAAGGTTTTGTTGATTTGTTCGACGCTAATATTTATGTAGGCATTGAAATAGAGTGATTAAGATTTAAACCCACATACTGGTCAATGTATCACACACAATTTGCTGATTACATGTGTGATTACTTGTGCTAATTACCCTGCTAAGTGCTTATGGTGCAAGACACTAAATGATGACATCTATGGGGAAAAGTTTTGGATGTTGATTATGTCTGCGCTCTCTCTTTTCTTGGGGGCTTGGAGGTGAGGGGATTCCAGAAGTGCAGTTCCTAGTGGGAACTTGGTAAATTACCCGTTGCTAGATCTTATCGCTTCTTTCCAAGCTTGATTAGTTTGTGTATTCCAGGTTGGTATTGTTCAGAACAACCAGGAGCAGTCTGCTTTGTCTTCGACAATAAAGAGGAACATAAGCTGTTCGAATTTAACATGGACATATAATGCTCTTCAAGCCACTACAGCCACTTTCCTACTACCTTTCTGCGGCTGACTTCGATAAGGTACATAATCACACAG
The DNA here is from genome assembly GCA_901111285.1 of Corrigiola litoralis. Classification (NCBI taxonomy): domain Eukaryota; kingdom Viridiplantae; phylum Streptophyta; class Magnoliopsida; order Caryophyllales; family Caryophyllaceae; genus Corrigiola; species Corrigiola litoralis. The sequence continues at coordinate 2,608 of CAAKMY010125315.1, read as the reverse complement.
CTTTACAGGTTGATTTGGTCAGTGGCAATGAAGAATCCAATTGGTAATTTGCTTAAAATTATAGTTAGTTCACTTAGTTTCGTATTTATACAAGTCCGAATGTTAACCTTCTTCATGACTGGTTATTGATGCTAGCTTTTGTTTTTCCTTCTCATAGGTGACCTGTTTTTTTGTCTTTTTCCCCGCTTTGTTCTAATAACCGCTTTGTTCTATTAACTTTCCAGTTGCTGAATTAGGGTGAGAAAATTAGTGTAAAAAGTTTTTTCAATTCCGTTTAAATTATCTAGAATCGGATAAGAATTGTATATACCATCCCAAACTGGGTACCAACATTTAGTAGAAGTCAACCAAAACATTAGAGGCGACAGTTTCTGGGTTCTATACAGCTATACTACATGGAGAGCTTTCTGTACTCTGTATTTTTGTACACCTGCCTTGTAATGCAAATTACTTGGTGTAATTTGGCAATCGGGACACTCGCCTAAAACTAGAGTATTCTAGTCTGCACCCATATGATGCAGGGTTACTACCAGTGCAGCTGTATAATCTGGCTTATTAGGGAGTTTCTGGGCTCTGATTGCAGAAGCTTTGGAAATATCTGTATTCATGTCATGAATTTTCCTATCCGAAGCTGTCCATTTTATATTACACTCTTAGTTATCTTGGTATACTCTATGCCCCCTGACGGTAACATATGTTGGTTTACTTCACCCACTATAACGTGGCGTTCTTTTCTCAAAATTATATGGGTTTGGAATGAGGAATGGTGTTTGCAAGGTATGGGGGTGGGATTCCTTTCCTAAAATTTTGGTTCATTTTTAAAAAGTTGACAACCCTTATATGATTTTCTTTTCTCTTTCAACTAATTGGTCTTTTTCTTTGTAATCTATGGTTATCTTCCTATGGTTTTATCTTACAGTTGCCCAAATATGCTAGATTGAAAGTCAAATGACAAATAAGGGTGAAAATATCCACAAGATATCAATTTTATCCATTTTCTCTTGTCTTTCCTCCATACTCTCTTCTTCCATATAGCACAACAACAGCACAAGCTTAGCACCACTTCCCTCATTTGATTGTTTACAATGGAGGGGAACACAATTTTTAAAGTAGTATGAGAGAAACAGCGACTTACCGAATCCAAATGGTGACTGACAAAAAATCATTATCATTATAAAAAAAAACCAATTTAGGATTTCCAATTGGGGATCTGATAACTCACAAGACTACAATGAAAAGCATTATACATCTCCCTTCTGTGTTCTTGCATAGGCGTGAATTCTGTTTTTTTTTTCCTTTTCTTTGATTCCAGAATTTTCGGAATGAAAGGAAACCGGGGGGGGGGGGGGAAAGAGGTATTGCAAACCGAAACCTTTGGGTTGTGGTGATACGTGAATTATGTGTTTACAGAGCAAAAAAAAGTTTTCCAAACACTTGCTATCGGGTTTACGCAATAGAAACTGATTCCTCGTGCCCATGTCACGCCGACCAAACACCACCTAAAAGGAATCCTCCTCCTTTGAGATCAGGTAACAGTTAGATAGTAAGTCCATTTGAACATATTCTTTCTTTAATTTTTGGTGAGGCTCTGGAACTGTTGATTGTTTCTGTTTGATAGTTTGTAGTCAAGCTGTTGTGAGCTTTTATTATGTCACTGGCCTAGGAGTACTGTTTACTCTGGAGGATTCGATAACAGGTGGTTCTTCTTATAAGGTTGTTTAAATGCTTGGGGTGCTAAGAATACATGAAGCAAGGTATCAGTTATCATATCAGAAAACCTGTAACACATTAGGTTAGTGGACAACCGCAGCACTAACTCGACTTTTCAAATTTAAAACCGCATTAAGTGATATGTGCAATTTGTCACGATGACATGTTTTCAGGATTGAAAAGAATTCCGCAAACCATTAAATTCCAAAGTCCCACCACTTCTGCTTCATGGAGATCTGATTCTGTTACTCTGTTTACCCAAATGCTTTACCTAGAATTGGGATATATGATCTAAAATTGGCCACAACAGAGTTTCAGAAGACAAAAGCATGTGGATCCATATAGATACTGCAAAAGAGGATATTTATACAATACCCATGAAATAAGCGTGTGTTTAGAATACAATCAGAGACCAGGATAAAAAACTTTATTGTATGACCAGAGTTGGGCTCTGTTGCAATTTGAAAATTTAGGAAATGAATAAATCACACGAGATTAAGTTTTCTAGGGTCTGATAGGGGTCAGACCAAAAAGAAACAGAGAATTTGGGGATTATGACCCAACTCTTTGTTGATACCTAAACTGTAGGCCATGAGATGTTGGGGAAGGGCAAAATGGTGGCTGATGAGGGACATGGAGAACAACATTAGAAGCAAGTTTGAATCTGGACTTGGTCGAGGTGAGGTGGTACTATGGAACTTAAGCGGTGAGATTAGGTCAAATTCTTGTGCTGTAAAAGGTGAGTAGCACTAGTAATCATATAGTAAAATTAGGAATTTGTATAAAAGTGCTCTAGAAATGCAAGAATATGTTGAGAATTTTGTTTTTAAGATTGAGTTGATAAATGTTTTTAATTTGGGATTTTCTCTAAACTACCCCTGAGGTATTGCATAAAAGT
>CAAKMY010125293.1:0-10237 GCA_901111285.1 Corrigiola litoralis | reverse complement strand
TTTCATGGTCAAACTTTCAATGGTAGAGATTAAATCTTGAAAAATGAATGGCTCAGATGAAATGTAATTGTCATGGCTACATTTTTAATGTAGCCACTGAAGAATCACCCCACTTTATTGTTCACTGTTCCCCGACATTCCTCACAAAAATGCCCTGCAAAATCCTCTGCTATCTCTGCTTCATCTCACTACTTTTATCCATCACAATTACAGCAACAAAAAACCCATCATCATTATCATCATCATCATCGTCATCTGAAATAATATCAAGGTTCCAAGAGTATCTTAGAATTAACACAGCCCACCCAAATCCCAAATACTATGAAGCAGCTGAGTTCATACTCTCTCAAGCTAAATCTTTATCTCTTGAATCCCAAGTAATTGAGTTTGTAAAGAACAAGCCTTTAATATTGCTCAAATGGCCTGGCAAAGACCCTGAATTAGCATCAGTACTACTCAACTCTCACACTGATGTTGTTCCTGTAGAACCCCACAAGTGGGTCCACCCTCCTTTTGATGCCCATATTGATTCTCATGGCAATATTTATGCTAGAGGCTCTCAGGTAAGCACTTTCTTCTATCAAGTTTTAGCTTTTTTTTTATATATTAAATGACTTCATTGTATTGGTGATTTTAGTCATGACTAATGTAAGTTGTCATTTGTCAGTAAAAATGTACTGTAGTTTATTTTGATAGATACTTTAAACTGTGTTTCATAGGTTATAGGTAGACTATGCAAGTAGACAAGTAGTATAAATAGAAGATGTTGTGTTTTTGAACTTTTTGTGTGGTGCTATTAACAGATATTAGAACTGAGGAGGGGTTTGGATTACTACATTTTGTGATTGATTGAAGTTGTGAATTAGATGAGGATAAGGCTATGCTGCCAGTGAGAGATTTTTCCTTTTTTTGTCAAAAAGTTTGAAATATGTCTTTTCTTGTTACAATGACGGAGTAATTTCTATCAACAAAACAAATATATTTCTGTTGTGGGTTGTGAACAGTGATAGTGGAGAACATAAGATTTTATGGGGATAAGCTAATCAGTGATTGTTGGCAGTAACAGAGAATAAACTGTTAAAACATAGTACTCCATTATGTAGGCAATCACCATATATCAGTGAACAATTTGACAATGAGCTCTGACTATGCCATTATGTAGATGATGATATGTATGCTGTGTTTGCACTATGCAGGATATGAAATGTGTGGGGTTGCAGTACTTAGAAGCTATAAGGAAGCTTAAGGATTCTGGGTTTGAGCCCACTCGTACCATATACTTGTCCTTTGTGCCGGATGAGGAGATTGGAGGACGTGATGGGGCCGAGAAATTGGCGGAGTCTGATGTCTTTGAGAAAATGGATGTGGCATTTGCTCTGGATGAGGGAATGCCATCACCAGATGAGAAGTATCGGGCATATTATGCCGAGGGGTCGCTGGTGTGGTTGGCGATTAAGGCCACTGGAGCACCTGGACATGGGGCAAAGTTGTATGACAATAGTGCAATGGAGAATTTGTTGAAGAGTATTGAGAGTATAAGGAGATTCAGAGCATCACAATTGGATATTTTAAAGGCTGGGTTGAAAGCTGAAGGAGAGGTGGTCTCCGTAAATATGGTTTATCTAAAATCTGGCACAAAGACTCCTTCAGTATGTCTATGTCTTGCAACTTCTAGCTGACTCATTGTCGTGGCACTGCGTAGTATGATGTTTATTGTATATTGCTGAAGTTCCTTGTTATGTGTCAGGGTTTTGTCATGAACTTACAACCCTCTGAAGCTGAAGCAGGGTTCGACATCCGAGTTCCACCATCTGCTGATCTAGAAGCACTTGAAAAACGTATTGCTGAGGAATGGGCCCCGAAGTCACGCAACATGACATTTGAGGTAAAACTGGCTGTTTGAAGCACTTGATAAATCATGATAGTTGTAGCTTGTCATTTTAGTGTTAACAAGTCATATGGCAAGTCAAGATTGATGAATGTAACCCTGCTGTTATTACTTCTAAGTTACAAACTTTTGAGTATTTTGAACACATAAAACCTTGACGAAAAACATATTTCTTTATATCCATGTAGGAAAGTAATTAACTGGTTCTGTTGCTAGTAATTTGGAAACTTAGTCAACTTTAGACTAATGGCATAAAAAATTTGGTTTATACTTAATTGACTGGAGACTGGAGGAAAGGCGTTTAAGCAAGACTAACGAGAAAAGAGAGCATTTAGTGGAACAGACCTGAGCTGCCAAGATCAAGGCCCTAAGATAAGGATTATTGATAATTTGGTACCAGATGCAGCCTGTATGTACACACTACTTCCCACCAATGTGAAGTATAAGTCTTTTGCTATAGCGGAACAGTATACTGAAAGAATTTTGCCGTTGCTGTTAAATTGTCCACACATATGTTTATTTTGCCGTTGCCTGAATTATTTTGGTAGCCATGCTTGTCCTAGTTAGACTAGAAAGAAACAATCCAGTCTTTCCTATGGTGACTTTTATTTTATGCATGCATATTCTATCTCTTGTTATGCGTAATAAATTCAGGCAGAAGATGTTATACTCACAACTCGACTCCTCAATTTTTGATAACACTCCAGCTTTAGACTTATAGTACAGGCTTTCACGTAACTATATTGGGATGACTGTGACCCAGATGAATGGACATACGTCCTTTTCCGTCTCTTCTTTCCTTGCAGTCATGGTTGATTGCCCTGCTTATTCGGTTGTTCTGTTCTTGCTGTTTGATTGATAATACTTGTCACATGGGCAGTTTGTTGAAAAGATTCCCGTGCTTGACAAATTTGGCAAGCCACTACTCACAATTGCTAATAGCTCGAACCCCTGGTGGTTCCTATTAGAACAAGCTGTCCTCAATGCTGGTGGGAGACTTGGAAAGCCTGAAATTCTGATTGGCGCTACAGATGCTAATTTCTATAGGCAACAAGGCGTGCCAGCTATAGGATTCTCTCCTATGGCAAATACTCCAGACCTAGTACATGACCACAATGAGGTACATTTGTCTGTAAATTCTATTTTGGATACACTTCTAAAAATCCATCCCTTCTCATATGACTGTTTTGTGCTCTACTATAATTACTGGGTCCTATTTGTTGTGAAAACAGAAAATTCACCTCAAAAGTGTTTACTGACTTTTTCTACTTTGTTTTAATGATTTCACACATCTTAAACTTGTGGAGTTGTGGTTCACCTCTCCAATGTCATTTGTTGGATATGTTTGATACTTTGATCTTACCTACAAGGCTACAACTTTAAAAGTAGTCTCTAGTCTCTGTGATTTTTCTGTGTTTTTTTTCTTTATGTCAACGGAAAATTAATATGCAGTGACTGATTTCTAAACTTACATCTGTTTCTGGTGCACTAGCTGCCACAAGTTTGATCAGATTCTCTTTGCTATTATGAAGTTGATTGTTGCTCTTCTTTTATGTTTGACATTAATAGTTAAAGAATAACTTATTGGAAGTTATACTAGCAGAGAAGCCCCTGATCATTACTCACTTGCTCTTTTTACGTGTACGGTTTTTATGTGCATCTGAATGGCGGTTTCAGTTTATATTTGATCTTGTTGCCTGACCATCAATCATGTAACTTTCTGCAGTTCTTAAACCAAGAGGAGTATCTTAAAGGAGTTGATGTGTATGCTTGTATCATCAAAGCGTATGCGTCTTATGTAGAACACACGAAGACCAAAGGTTCAAAGGATGAATTATGAGAGACTGGCTTGTCGACTAGTCCGTTTACCTACTATCAGAAACTGGATTTGGCATCACTGTTCTCTCATCATGTATTTACCACGCAGCAGGTTCATTATATAAACTAACAGATCAGAAGTTGATGTCCAGAGAAATAACCCACTGTTGTACATTTGTACTTAGCAGATTCTTCAATACACGCTGTAGCTAACTTGCAGTGACAGAGCTTGCACACAGCGTGAATTTTCATGTAAGAGCAACATCCTGATGAATGATCAAGTAACGAAAAAAGGTTATTACGCACGAATTTGTTTCTTACTTCTATTCATTTTAGTCCACTCAACAACATTCAAGAGCTGTATGAGAGCTGTTCTTGTTTAGGTAACTATCATGCTGTTTCCTACTTCCATGACAAAACTGGAAATTTTCAAATACTATCATGACTATAGATTCACCAAAATAGGTTTGCAACAAGTCAATGGATCGAGACCTCAGGAAGGTTTTCCAACAGAATACAAAGATTATCAAACTAAACATTATATTTCGTTGATAATCTTGTCATCTGGACTGTATTTCAACAAATTGGTTGACCGAGATCTTCTCTGATTGCAAATAATTGGGAGGCTATATTTCTTTTGGTTCTTACCATTTGGTTTAGTTTAAATTCAGGTCGGGTAGCAATGTATGATCATTAAGGCAACAAAGCTCTCCCTGTGACTTTTTAGGCCGTAACTATACATTAGGTGAGAAACTCGTTCATATCATTTGACCTTAAGCGGTTCAATGTACCAAAAGACGAGAGAAAGAAAAACCAAATCATCAATCACATATTTTGGTACAAATAAAAGACCACATAATTTAAGCACTATATAGCTTACTCTCTTATCTGAACAATCCGAAAATTCCCGTTAGATTAGCAGCAAGAATAACATAGAGAATAGTCAACGCAAGGCAATAGTCAACCAGAATATATTGAGAGTGACACTGACACGTAGTTTTAAAAAATGTGTACCAACCAACAAGAATAACTGGTTACTGAAGCAGAACTCAACTCAACTCAACTTCACTTTACTGTACACTGTTCCCCCAACATTCCTCGCTAAAATGCAAATCATGACCTGCAAAAATCTTTTCCTTCTCTGCTTCATCTCACTTGTTTTATCCATCACTATCACTTCAGCTCAAAACCCATCATCATCTTTATCATCATCATCATCATCTAAAATAATATCAAGATTCCAAGAGTATCTTAAAATAAACACTGCACAACCAAATCCCAAATACTATGAAGCAGCAGACTTCATCCTAGCCCAAGCTAAATCATTGTCGCTTGAATCCCAAGTAATTGAGTTTGTAAAGAACAAGCCTTTAATATTGCTCAAATGGCCTGGTAAACACCCTGAATTGCCATCAGTAATGCTCAACTCTCACACTGATGTTGTTCCTGTGGAAACACATAAGTGGGTCCACCCTCCTTTTGATGCTCATATTGATTCTCATGGCAATATTTATGCTAGAGGCTCTCAGGTCAGCACTTTCTTCTATCAAGTTTTAGTTTTGTTTTCTAATGATTTCAATTTACTAGTGATTTTAGTCAATAACGCTTTAAGTAGAAATGTATTCTTTCTTATAGTGATTGGGGAAGAATTAGCTGTAGCAATCAACAAATGAAATATCTATGTGTTGTGGGTTGTGAAATAACATTGGATTGTGGATAAATGATGATGATAATGGAGAACATAAAATTTATAAGGGGATAAGCTATTCAGTGATTGTTGGCAGTTACATAGAATAAACTGTTCAAGTGTTGGTTTGTCAACCAATATTACTTTAAACATAGTGATGATATGTGTATAGGCATTAGGCAATCACAAATTATTAGAAAAGATGGTCTACTTTTATTATGAAAATAGACGAACTTTCTTTGAGCTCCCTAGAGGCTCAAGTCAATGAATAGTTTATATGCCTTTATTGGACCAGCATGGCACCGTCTACTTTTGACATAAAAGTACATGGTCTCTCCCAAGACTTTCTGATAGGCAATGACCATATCTCAGTGTAGCAATTTGACTATGAGCTCTATGACTATGTTATTATGTAGATGCTTATAAACATGCTGTATTTGCAATATGCAGGATATGAAATGTGTGGGATTGCAGTACTTAGAAGCTATCAGGAAGCTAAAAGATTCTGGCTTTGAGCCAATTCGCACCATATATTTATCGTTTGTGCCAGATGAAGAGATTGGAGGACGTGATGGGGCTGAGAAATTGGCTGACTCTGATGTATTCAGAAAAATGAATGTGGACTTTGTGCTGGATGAGGGACTGCCATCACTAGATGAGAAGTATAGAGCATATTATGCTGAGAGGTCACCAATGTGGTTGGTGATCAAGGCTAAAGGGGCACCTGGGCATGGGGCCAAGCTGTATGACAATACTGCCATGGAGAATTTGTTAAAGAGTATTGAGAGTATAAGGAGATTTCGTGCGTCACAGTTAGATATGGTAAAGGCGGGGTTGAAATCGGAGGGAGACGTTATCTCTGTGAATATGGTGTATCTAAAAGCTGGCACAGAAACTCCTACTGTAAGATTGTGTCTCGTGCCCTTGATTTCCCTTCATCTAACATATACTCCATTGAACGTGCATAGTCTTAAGACTTGGGAGTCATTGATCATTCTGTATTTTACTTCACAAACACAAGTTATATAATAATAGATCACTGGAAATGTTGGGGAGTTCTTCATACCTTGCAAAATACTAGGCAGTCGTTATACAGCCTGTTTAGCTGTTTGGAGATGGGGATATTCCTTACCTTGCAAAATGGTAGGTTTTCTAGGTTAGTGAGAGATGGTCAGTATTCAGCAACCCTTTTTCTGCTGCTTCAAAGATGCATGTCCAATATGCATGAAATTTGGCATCCTTCCTCTCATACACCTTCAAATAAAGCATTTTTTGGATATAGATGAGGGCCAAATTGGCAAGGTTTAGCTAGTCTATAGCTCGTCTATTTTACTTGCTCAAAATGTCCGAGGTCAGTTCTCTAATGAGTTCCACTGAGTAATTTAGAGCTAAATGGTATGCTGGAAACTGTAAACATCAGGGGAAAACATTAGAATTGCTCAAAAGCTTATGGCTGAGAACTGCTACATATAGTTAAATAGATACTGGTGGTCATGAATTTTTGTCATGAATGATCTCATTATTGTTGCCTTTGATTTTTTCTAACACGTAGATCTTTTTGTCTATCAGGGTTTTGTCATGAATTCGCAGCCTTCTGAAGCTGAAGCAGGTATCGACATTCGGGTTCCACCAACATCTGATCAAGACTCGCTTGAAATACGCATTGCTGAAGAATGGGCTCCTGCTTCGCGCAACATGACATTTGAGGTGAGAGTGTAAGAAGTTGCTTGTTTGAAGGAATTTGTTCTTTTGTTTGCAAAATTATCAATCCATCATCCCTCAGTATAACTTGACATGCCATTACTTTGCCAGCAGTCATTTCTTCTTTTGAGTTGTATCCAGATCAATTGATTAGAGACACTTACTCGCTGTTTGATGTACTCCTCTAAGATTACCCATGCTTAACTAACTTAGTGGAACAGGATATTTTGTGTGTGGAAGTGCCAAAAACTTATTTTTGTTCTCTTTTCCCATAGTTTTGTCATGGAAGGGGGGGGGGGGGAGAGCAATTGAGTTCTTGCCCTAGGAGTTCTTCAATATTATTTGTTCCCTACTCATATGGAGATGAGGCTTGAGAGCTAGCAGCGAAGGTGATAGGCAGATGGTGCAGATCTCTGTATCAAGGATGGCAATATGTCCACTGGCTTAAGATTGCCAAATGTCAAATGTTATGACACATGTCCCAACTTCAAAAAGTCCCTGGTCCTAGAAGCTCTCTTGTGACTACATGGTGGTTTGGATTAGGGAGAAAGGGCGGGGTAGTAGGGGGATGGAAAGAAGAGGGGCAGAGGGGACATAGTAATGGCTAACAGAGGTGGTTTTCTTAAAACTCTTGTAGAGATTTTATGTAGTTCTTTGTTTTCATCATTAATCATTCTTGTTGACACTTGGTCTTCTTCCTCCACATCTGTAGTTTTCGTTTCCTGCACCATCTCATTAATTGCTTCTCGGAACCCTTCGCTTACAATCATACAATTAATGTACCAAAAAAAAAAAACGATCATACAATTAAGAAATAGAGCTGTGGAACTTAAGCATGATCACTAATCATCTGTATGCCTGCAAATGCTATTTCTTCCTGTGAGGACATTGTGCTTTAGACGTCATACTGATTTTCTCTTGATAGTTTCAGATAATGCGTCTTTGTTTTGTGAATATTAGGATTCCGACCAACATGGATTACCACATGACCATTACCCTCTTCATTCCTGCAAAAATTGTGTTTTCCTCCTTGCTCACATCATCTACTCTTTGCTTTTTGTTTGTTGCATGACTAATTCGGTTGTTGTTGGGGCAGTTCAAACAGAAGGTATCTGTGCTTGACAAATTCGGTAAGCCAGCCCTCACAGTTGCTGACAGCTCAAATCCCTGGTGGGTTCTCTTACAAGACGCTGTCCACAGCGCTGGTGGAAAACTTGAAAAGCCGGAAATATTTTTTGGCTCAACAGATGCTCGTTTCTTTAGGCGACAAGGCCTACCTGCAATAGGATTCTCTCCCATCTCAAATACTCCATCCTTGCTTCATGATCACAATGAGGTACAGATTGCCAGTTCAAATGTTCTATATGCTATTGTACAGTGTACAGACCTTTGCATGCAATTAAGTTTCTTGCATTCTGAACTATCACTGTGTTTTATACTTGCTGCAGTTCCTAAATCAAGCAGAATATCTTAAAGGTGTTGACATATATGCTGCTATCATCAAGGCTTATGCGTCATATGCTCAGCAGGCAGAAGCTAAGACTTTCAAGGATGAGTTGTGACATACTGGTTCGTCTTTCACCTGACTGTCGTTGTGTCATACTGTCGTGACAGAAAGGGCATTTCAAATGCCATGTTCGCTATTAGTCCAATTTAATGGTTAGAACTCAGAATAACAGGTCTTCAACAGTTCAGGAGGTCTTCAAATAAATTCCTACATGTACAGCTCATAGATCTCCAGACAGGCAAGAATAGCAGTCGGCAAAAGGCTTGCTAGCATCCTCAATTGCGCTATGATGAATAGCAAACACTTTAATGAGTTTTCCAGTAAGTGATACTAGAAGACCAAAACCATGCATGTCCATTCAGCCTAATCTGCATTTTTTTAATCCTTTCCACCATAAAACTGCTTATAGAATCTTCAGCTTCATGTCAAGACTGACAAGGTAGCTGCATAAGACTGAGGAAAATGTCATCTTAATCCACAAAGCATGTTTTGATACCCAGCGGCCAGCATGGAGTTAGTGTACTAAGTGGTCACAAAATCAGACCCCTTAGTGAGAGATTTCAAGTGCTTTTTTTTTTCTTTTTGTGTTACGTGTATGTGCCCAATCCACTGTACGAACCATAAAAATTGAGGCTTCACAATCAAGGGCGAAGTGAGAAGGATGTAATTTGTATGATAGTAAAACAAGTTAGAAAACAGTGGAAAAAGTAGAAAAGAGAAAAAATTGTAAAAATGTAGAAAAAGTGCACCCGAAAATTTCAATCTTCAGCCAATGACATATGAATCGGATTTTTTTGAGGAATTTATTGAAAGAAGAAAGTGAATCTCTTTTGCTTTTCAAGGAAGAAAAACTTAAAACTAAATATTTTATATCTATATGCACATACATACACATATATTCATCAAGTATACTATACATAAATCATACATACGAAGTAAGTGTAATTTACGTATTCATCCATTAGATAGTAAATTATGATCACTTGTACAGTCACCTTTGCTAATGTTTTCAATTCAATGACAACAATCAACTGCCAAACTTTCTTCCTCTTTCATCTCTGCCTTTTGTCTCCTTTCTTTATCCTCATCTCATCATCATCATCATCATCATCATCATCATCATCTGAGATAATAATAAGGTTCTAAGAATATCTTAGAGTTAGCATAAAACAATAATGGAGTGAAAATAAACTGAGACAATCTTTTAAGCTGAGTGCCTATATACCGTTTCCAAATCGTTTTTCGACACGTAATCTTTTTAAGGGTCTAGTATTTTAATACAGACAATGATAATGGGAATAGCATAAAACAATAATGGAGTGAAAATAAACATTCTCTATTTCAAAAGAAGTCATTAATTTTAATTCTTTGCGAGCAATTGTTCTTATACCAATTAGTCTATTCTGACACCCTCTCGTCTCACACATTAAACACCAACACGAATATAAATTGTGAGAGCAATTTAATATTGGAAAATTTCATAAATGGTGCCCCGAGGTTAGGCCTAATTCACAATTCGTGCCCTCACATTTTTGTATTACCTTTTTGGTGACCTGAGGTAACTATATAATCCACGTTTGGTGACCTTCGGCTAACACCGTTAGCTTTTCCGTCAAATTTATGCTAATATCAGTTT
>CAAKMY010125216.1:6878-40657 GCA_901111285.1 Corrigiola litoralis | reverse complement strand
AAAAAAAAAAAAAAAAAACCACCTTTGGGCTGCCTGTCCGCAAGGGAAAAGAAATTGACAGGTTTTTAGTGAAGGGAATGGCTCTACTCTCTTTAATTATACTCGACAACAAATTTGTTTTTTTCTGGTAATTAGCGTGTCATAGGGATTTAGGCTTAGGTAGAAGGCAAGGTTGTCCTGCATTCGAATCCTTATAGTGATCCCTTTACCTTGTCATTGTTATAGGAGAGACTAAGTTGTCTTGTCGAGCCTTGTCCTTTTTTTGGTGTGTGCATTACCAAAGGCTGATAGATGCAAATAGATTTCCATGTCTGCTACAGCACCGTGGACAATTTAAGAGCCAAGCCAAGTAGCCAACATCTGATTGTTTTGATTACTTATTACTACTATCATTTTTGTCAGTGAAAATACCATCTCTGGCTTACCGTACCTTTCACTTTCAGAGAACAAAACATGCTAACAATTTCTTTATTCTGGGGGTCCTTCTCTTGCGTTTGCATGGCCCCCGACAACACCTAATCTTTGCTCTGACTGTAATTAAACTATACGTATGAACACAATGAACCTTTGCTTAAAGACCTTTTCTTTATGCTTCAGAGTCAATAGTCAGCAAAAACTAGTGCGATATTATTGTCACAAAATACCCCAAAAACATATTTTAATACAACGAATTTTATGCTCTGCCTCTCACCAGCCTTTGCCTCTCCACTCCTTTTCGTTATACAAACAGATGCGGTTATTACTTTCATGAAAAAGATTGCCATTATTATATGCTTGTAGATAGTATATGGTTGTAACGCTGCATCCCTCATGGAGAGTGGTCTGAGCTGAGTCAGCTGTTGCCTGTGGGGAGTCCTTTTTGGTCTGGGAATCACGTGCAATAATGCTCGTGTGGTAGATGATTATATTCCTTATTTTATGTGTATTTGTTTGGTTGGTCCCTCCTACGTAGTACGAAGTATTTGTTTACTGAAGGGGGCAAAAAAGACATGGATAGAGTATAATCGTGATAATATGGCAGGGGTTTGGTTCTCTATACGACAGGAATACGCGTAAGAATTAAGAAAACAGCTCGTGACATCAATCGGGATCGGCTAACAATGTATGGCATCTAATGTGGGACGAAATGCTAAGTGCGTGAACAAATATAGTGGCTTAATATGAGAGTGTAAGAGGCATTTTTCTGGTTTTCACTATTTGGGGTAGTTTTAATTCAACCAGAGTAGAGCCATGAGAGCTGTGTAGCTCTCCCGCATGATATATGTCATTGCTACCTTTTCAAGGTCTTGAGTTTTATATTTTTGGTTAAGAGATGGATTTATGCATTTTTATGAAATCAATGATAATGGAAAACTGCAGTCGAGGTTTTGAGACTCGATCAAGTGCCCCTTAATTTAATATTTGGATATAACATAACCAAAGCTGAAAGATAGCACCGCAATCACAGGAATGATGTTAATCCTTCGAATATAAGCTGCACGAGCCACCCACTTGCATGACTGAAGATGTAATTTGGATCTATATAATAAATTGTAATTTCCATCCAATTGTAAAACTCAATTATGATGTGGATCAGATAGGGACTGTTTGTATAAATTATGGTCCATACTCTCAATTATGCCGCATCATATCACATGCCATTATTCACGAAACGGGAAATAACTTTGTAATAGGAGAAGACGAAACAAAAACCCATGAAGATCGAACAACTCAAGTTGTCTCTGCAAAATACAAGAGATTTGATACCAGTTGCAACAAATTAAAAAAAGACAGTGAAGCTATGATGATGTTGAGGGCCAGGTTTGGTTAGTTTTTATAGTTAGGATTCCCATAAATTTATGTATATATCTACTAATTAGATTAGGACCATGTGAGTATAACCAAATTTGTCTGGTGATTGTACTATCCATTCAAGTTCCTTAAGTAGTTAAGCATGACATTTATAGACAGACTAGGAATCTGATTACGTGCCGAGTCCATCCAACTTATCATGTCATGTACTCTGACGATTGAGACTGTGCGGCGTGGCTACGGGTTTGGCACAAATGCATGGTTGTCAAGCTTCAATGCAAATCAGATTTGCGTCTATCTTATTTTCCATCGAATATTTATACCCCCATAAAAATTCTAATAGCTGTGTTATTCAATGAATGGCAACAATATTTACTTTAAATGTTCTATTTTTAGAAGCACTTTTATAGAAAGAAGATTTCTTCACAAGAATGAGCTTAAATATGTTTATACATCCTTATACCAAAAAGGGTAGACAACAATGTTTATTAGCACTCTCATATCTAGCATATGACAAATGTACGTACCAGTGACGGTAAAGAACAAGATTAGAGAGCATTATGGTTAATACATTTGTCGTATGGTAATTAAACAACAATGTTAAAAAAACACTATCAATGAGAGTATTGCTAATGAATTTTTCCCTTTAAAGATAAGATGTGTCGTGTGTGAAAGCAATGGACGTATAAGAACTACACCAATGCTTAATCCGTTGATATGTTTAATTCTCAAATCAAAGAAGGGCGTGGAAAACAAATGTGATGTTTATCATAACCTCATGCATGTCACTTGTATGTATAGGACAAATGTGGTGTTTTTATATTGAAATAGCTAATGTTACTCGAATAATGAACATGAACATTTATATCCGAATGAGACTCCCAAAACACATTAAACTATCAATCATTTGACCAACCTTAATCGTTTGTAGAATATTCCTTATTACTATTGCCATGGGTTGCAATCATGCAAATGACAAGTTTACGTGGGGCTTACAGCGCGTGGTAGTGGCAAAGCCGTTGATGGCATTACCAACCAGAAACCAGTGATTGTTTTTCATCCTTTAGCGCCTTATTCTCTCTCTCTCTCTCTCCACTGTCCTGATTGTAATCTAAAGCTTTACAAAAAGAAGCCATCTTTATTGGTTATATTTTTGTTCCACAATTTATATCCTAAAGTTTGTTGTTGTTGCTTACATGTGCCATTCTTTTCTGATTGTCTTCTTCGATCTTTTTTTATCTGTAATATATAAATCCGCAACTTACTTACATGTACAAAACACCAGCTATAAAGCTCATCAAATCTTTTTCTAGGACCTGTAAGAAAACCTCTCTTAAAGAATAAAGGTTTTTGTGCCAATAATCAAGAAACTATAGGGTGGTTTCTTTTACAAAATGGTCTTAAATTAGTAGGTTTATTCTGCATTTGATGGATGAGAGCAAAAGTAGCTGTTTCCTTAATGTTCAGGTAACTCTTTCTCTTTCTTGCTTTTTGTAAAATTTAATCTTTATGGTTGTAATCCATCATAGAATACAATAAACCCAGAAATATATATCACTGTTTTGCCATACTTTGGTTATTTGGTGATCATATAATTGTTATGTCATATGTGCAATACATAAAGATAGATAAAGGCTTGCCATGTGCCCATGTTAGTAACCTTTTGTGAAAAACATTGTTCAACAGATGATGTGTTGAGGGCATGCTGATAAGTTTTGATGAATGCCAGTTTTTTGGAGGGATAGTTGGTATGTTTGTGAAGGGTGTATTGATGTGGTCTTTGAAGGAAAGAGTATGAATTTGTGATAAAGAGTGATACTTTGGGTGAGGTGAGGGTCAATTTGATCAAAATGGAGACCCAAGGGCAGATAAATATGCCTCAAAAGAAGATGACAAAGCAGTTGACAGGAAAGAGGGATGACACCAAACTTCATGCTGCAGCAAGAGCTGGAAATTTTGATGAGGTGATGCATATATTGAATAATACTGAAGAGGATGAATTGAAGGAGTTGCTGATCAAGCAGAACCAAGCAGGGGAAACTGCACTGTATTCTGCCGCGGAATATGGGCAGGTTGATGTAATTAGGGAGATGATTAATTTTTATGATCCCATTGCTGCTAGTATCAAAGCCAAGAATGGGTATGACGCCTTTCACGTTGCTGCTAAACAAGGGGACATGGGTATGTTCAACAATTTGCAAAATAAATTTTTAAGTTCATTTTTTTTTTTTTTGGTTACTGATGTTGGAATTGAGCTGACATTGTGTGTATAATAATGTGACAGAGATACTGAAAGTTCTGATGGAGGCAATCCCTGATCTGTCCATGACCTATGATACATCCAACACGACGGCTTTGCAGACTGCTGCAACACAAGGGCACATTGAGGTGGTGAACTTTCTCTTGGACTCTGGAAGTGGGCTGGCTACCATTGCTCGAAGTAATGGTAAGACGGCCTTGCACGCTGCTGCTAGGAATGGACATGTGGCTGTGGTGAAAGCCCTCTTGGAGAAAGAGTGTGGTCTTACTACAAGAATGGACAAGAAGGGTCAGACTGCACTTCACATGGCCGTGAAGGGTCAGAATCTTCAGGTGGTGGAGGAGTTGATTAAGGCAGATCCTTCTTCCACTAATTTGGTTGATACCAAGGGCAATACTGCATTGCATATAGCCACAAGAAAGGGCAGGAGTCAGGTAGGATTTTAATACTTTGATTCTTCATACTTCTACCAATACTGTGATGTACATGACTGGATTATTTAGTAAGAATGTTTGTGAAATAATTGTGGAAAGAACTGTATCGTAATATGGTTACGTTGGTAACTTAAACTAAGGACTTGGTATAGAAGGAACTCTACAATCAGCCTCATACTGTTATTCGTCCAGGAATTTTAAGTTTGAGTATCAGAAAAGGGTTATGCTGAGTTTTCTTCCTATTTCATTGGTTAATACAGTACTGATATCCATTCTACTCAGCTGGAATATCATGTCATTTATGGAAAAAAGCCTGAACCATGGTGAATGCTACTGGTCACTGGAGCAATTTATGCATGTACCTTATTCTTCTTTTTTAACTGCGGTCCTGATAGGTTCGTTGCATCCCTTGTATGAAATGCACCTCTATTGACGACTTGACATAGATTTGCTTTGTTATTATAGTGAAGTAGCCAAGATGCTGTGTAAATCAGTTTTGTCTGGAACATCTGAAACAGAAACTGAATACTAACTTTCATGTGCAGATTGTTAAGAGATTGCTGGCAGAAAATGTAATAGATACAACAGCTGTGAACAGAGCTGGTGAAACTGCCCTTGACACAGCGGAGAAAATGAATCAATCAGATGTTGCAGCAATCCTTCAAGATCATGGAGTGCAGAGTGCCAGAGTCATCAAGCCACCAGCTACCAGCAACAATCGTGAGCTAAAGCAGACCGTAAGTGACATTAAACACGAAGTTCATTACCAGCTAGAACACACCCGGCAAACGAGAAGACGTGTGCAAGGCATTCAAAAACGCCTCAACAAGATGCATACTGAGGGCCTCAATAACGCGATTAACTCAACCACCGTTGTTGCAGTTCTCATAGCAACAGTTGCTTTTGCAGCCATCTTCACAGTACCGGGCCAATATGTCGATGATCCTTCTGGCATTCCCCCAGGAAGCTCCCTTGGAGAGGCAAACATTGCTGCAAAAGCAGGATTCATAATCTTCTTTATTTTCGATTCTATTGCCCTTTTTATCTCTCTTGCTGTCGTGGTAGTGCAAACATCTGTGGTAGTTATAGAGAGCAAGGCAAAGAAACAGATGATGGCGATCATAAACAAGCTCATGTGGCTGGCTTGTGTTCTCATCTCTGTAGCATTTTTAGCATTGTCATTTATTGTAGTAGGAACTAAGGAGAGATGGCTTGCCATCGTAGTGACGATCATAGGGACAACAATCTTGGTAACTACTTTGGGTACAATGTGTTACTGGGTAGTTCAACATCGAATGGAGGCCAGAAGTATGAAGAGCCTCAGGAAATCCTCACTCGGAAGCTGCAGGTCAGTATCTTTGTCGGGCTCGGTAATGTCAGACACAGAGATGTTAAATAGCGAGAAGTTTAAAAAGATGTATGCAATATGACATGTCTATAGCTGTATGTTATATTCTTCCAAGGCATAGCAGCTCCTATTGCTGATGCAGCTTCCCTGTCGAGTGTATAGTTGTAAGAACTTGACGATGATTTGTAAATGGTTGCATCAGATTTTTCTGAAGGTTATACATAAATAATAACCACCACGGAGTTGAGGGATAAAAGGCAGAAATGGGTAAATTACGAAAGTACTTTTGTTCACAGAAATATTGCCTTATTCTGTGTACAATTTCTTTTTTGCCCCTATATGCGTCTGCAACTCACTGCATGCATTCTCCACCTTGAATTCTCGTCTTCTCGAAGACAGAATTTACTCGTTTTCCAGAAAACTTGTACGTCGATATTCTACTTGTATGTCTACATTGGTCCTGATCCCTGCTCTTTTACATATTGCTAAATGGTGATAAACTTTATAAGATTCTTATTATTCATTGTTCATGTATGTAAAGTCATCAGAAGACAAGGTATTTATAAGACCACATTGATAACTCCTGCAGGAAACCAATCTCTAGAGAATAATACCTAAACAGTGACTAACTATATTCTCCTAAACGTGTACCTCATAATATTCCAAATATTTCACATAATATCTCCTAATGTTGTCATGTAATATATTCTTAATATATCTATAATATATTTCTCCAATACCCCACCCCCCGGTCAAACTCATAGTAATTTGCCAAAATTCTGTAAATTTGCCAAATATCTAGAAAAAAAATGAAATCAATCATCTTCTTCCTTCGAGTTGCACCAAGTCGTCGTCTCGAATAAGTTTCACAACTTCAAATATGAACGTCATTCTTTTCCGACCTCCAACAGAATCATCAACGCAAGACGCCATTCTTTTCGAACCACACGTTGCCAAAAAGTCCCAAAAATGACCAAACATGCTCTTTGGGTATATTGGACCATAACTGGAGCATATGGCAATGTCATTCCTTCGTCTTGATATATTTACACGGTGTTTATCGCTCAATTCGAGCATGTGAATAATGGGAAAGACCGATGGTTTCGGCTATGTCTACGTTACTTTTTGGCAATTTTCATGTACCAATCTTCATTATATGTGTCTAAGATTTCTCCTGCCAATTTTCGTCCGATTCAATTTCGGGGTCGAAACGAGGTTTTTGTGGGTTATAGTCCACAAAAACAGGCTTTTTGAGTCGATTTTCGATTTTTCGGAAAAAGTTCCGAAAGTGACTTAGCATGTTCTTAGGGTATATTGGGCTATAATTGGAGTATATGACAATGCCATTCTTTCGTCGTGATTGATTTACGGTGTGTTTATCACTCGATTCGAACATTTCCATAATGAACAAAATCGATGGTTTGAGCAGCGTCAATGCTACTTTTTTGGCAATATTCTTGTTCCATTATACATTATATGTGTCTAGAATGCCTCCTATCATTTTTCAACAGATTCTATTTCGGGGCCGAAAAGTGGTTTTTTGTGGGTTATAGTCCACAAAAACCGGCTTTTTGGGTCGATTTTCGATTTTTCGGAAAAAAATCCGAAAGTGACTTAGAATGCTCTTTGGGTATATTGGACCATAATTGGAGCATATGACAATGTCATTCCTTCGTCTTGATATATTTAAACGGTGTTTATCGCTCGATTCGAGTATGTGAATAATGGGAAAGACCGATGGTTTGAGCTATGTCTAGGCTACTTTTTGGCAATTTTCTTGTACTAATCTTCATTATATGTGTCTAAGATTTCTCCTATCAATTTTCGTCCGATTCGATTTCGGGGCCGAAACGAGGTTTTTCGTGGGTTATAATCCACAAAAACAGGCTTTTTGAGTGGATTTTCAATATTTTGGAAAAAGTCCCGAATGTGACCAAGCATGATCTTAGGGTATATTGGGCCATAGTTTGAGCATATGACAATGTAATTTTCTTTCGTCGTAATTGATTTACGGTGTGTTTATCGCTCGATTCGAACATTTGCATAATGGACAAAACCGATGGTTAGAGCTACGCCAACACTACTTTTTTGACAATTTTCTTGTTCAATTATCCATTATATGCGTCTAGGAAGCCTCCTGTCAATTTTCCTCAGATTCTATTTCGGGGCCGAAACGAGGTTTTTTCGTGGGTAGTCCACAAGAAAGGCTTTTTGAGTCGATTTTCGATTTTTCGGAAAGAGTCCCGAAAGTGACCGAGCATGCTCTTAGGGTATATTGGGCCATAATTGGAGCATATGACACTGCCATTCTTTCGTCGTGATTGATTTACGGCGTGTTTATCACTCGATTCAAACATTTGCATAATGGACAAAACCGATGGTTTGAGCAGCGCCAAGGCTACTTTTTTGGCAATATTCTTGTTCCATTATCCATTATATGTGTCTAGGATGCCTCCTGTCAATTTTCAACAAATTCTATTTCGGTGCTGAAACGACGTTATTTTGTGGGTTATTGTCCACAAAAACCGGTTTTTTGGGTCGATTTTCGATTTTTCGGAAAAAGTTCCGAAAGTGACACAGTATGCTATTTGGGTATATTGAACCATAAATGAAGCATATGACAATGTTATTCCTTCGTCTTGATAAATTTACAGGGTGTTTATCGCTCGATTCGAGCATGTGAGTAATGGGAAAAACCGATGGTTGGGCTATGTCTAGCCTACTTTTTGGCATTTTTCTTGTACCAATCTTCATTATATGTGTCTTAGACTTCTCCTGCCAATTTTTCCGATTCAATTCCGGGGCCGAAACAAGGTTTTTTCGTGGGTTATAGTCCAGTGGATTTTCGATTTTTCGGAAAATACACCTGAATGTGACCAAGCATGATGTTAGGGTATATTGGGCCATAATTGGAGAATATGACAATGTCATTTTCTTTCGTCGTGATTGATTTACGGTTTGTTTATCGCTCGATTCGAACATTTGAATAATGGACAAAACCGATGGTTTGAGCTACGCCAAGACTACTTTTTTGGCAAGTTTCTTGTTCAATTATCCATTATATGTCTAGGATACTTCCTGTCAATTTTCGTCAGATTCTGTTTCGGGGCCGAAACGAGGTTTTTCGTGGGTTATAGTCCACAAAAAGAGGCTTTTTGAGTCGATTTTCGATTTTTCGGAAAAAGTCTCGAAAGTGACCAAGCATGCTCTTAGGGTATATTGGGCCATAATTGGAGCATATGACAATGCCATTCTTTCGTTGTGAGTGATTTACAGTGTGTTTATCGCTCGATTCGAACATTTGCATTATGGACAAAACCGATGGTTTGAGCAGCGCCAAGGCTACTTTTTTGGCAATTTTCTTGTTCCATTATCCATTATATGTGTTTAGGATGCCTCCTGTCAATTTTCGTCAGATTCTATTTCGGGGCCGAAACGAGATTTTTTTGTGGGTTATAGTCCACAAAATTCTGCTTTTTGGGTCGATTTTCGATTTTTTGGGAAAAGTTCCAAAAGTGACTTAGCATGCTCTTTGGGTATATTGGACTATAACTGGAGCATATGGTAATGTTATTCCTTCGTCTTGATAAATTTATAAATTTATAGGGTGTTTATCGCTCGATTCGAGCATGTGAGTAATGGGAAAAACCGATGGTTTGGGCTATTTCTAGCCTACTTTTTGGCAATTTTCTTGTACCAATCTTCATTATATGTGTCTAAGATTTTTCCCTGCCAATTTTTGTCCGATTCAATTCCGGGGCCAAAACGAGGTTTTTTTGTGGGTTATAGTCCACAAAAACCGGCTTTTTGGGTCGATTTTCGATTTTTCGGAAAAAGTTCCAAAAGTGGCTTAGCATGCTCTTTGGGTATATTGGACCATAACTGAAGCATATGGTAATGTTATTCCTTCGTCTTGATAAATTTACAGGGTGTTTATCGCTCGATTCGAGCATGTGAGTAATGGGAAAAACACATGGTTTGGGCTATTTCTAGCCTACTTTTTGACAATTTTCTTGTACCAATCTTCATTATATGTGTCTAAGATTTCCCTGCCAATTTTCTTCTGATTCTATTTCGGGGCAAAAACGAGGTTTTTTCGTGGGTTATAAACATGCTTTTTGAGTCGATTTTTTTCGATTTTTCCGAAAAAGTCCCGAACGGGACCAAGCATGCTCTTATGGTATATTGGGCCATAATTTGAGCATATGACCATGTCATTTTCTTTCGTCGTGATTGATTTACGGTGTGTTTATCGCTCGATTCGAACATTTGCGTAATGGACAATACCGTTGGTTTGAGCTACACTATGGCTACTTTTTTGGCAATTTTCTTGTTCCATATCCATTATATGTGTCTAGGATGCCTCCTGTCAATTTTCGTCAGATTCTATTTAGGGGTCGAAACGAGGTTTTTCGTGGGTTATAGTCCACAAAAACAGGCTTTTTGAGTGGATTTTCGATTTTTCGGAAAAAGACCCGAATGTGACCAAGTATGATCTTAGGGTATATTGGGTCATAATTGGAGAATATGACAATGTCATTTTCTTTCGCCGTGATTGATTTACAGTGTGTTTATCGCTCGATTCGAACATTTGCATAATGGACAAAACCGATGGTTTGAGCTACGCCAAGACTACTTTTTTGGCAAGTTTCTTGTTCAATTATCCATTATATGTGTCTAGGATGCCTCCTGTCAATTTTCGTCAGATTCTGTTTCGGGGCCGGAACGAGGTTTTTCGTGGGTTATAGTACACAAAAACTGGCTTTTTGGGTCGATTTCCGATTTTTCGGAAAAAGTCTTGAAAGTGACCAAGCATGCTCTTAGGGTATATTGGGCCATAATTGGAGCACATGACAATGCCATTCTTTCGTTGTGATTGATTTACAGTGTGTTTATCGCTCGATTCGAACATTTGCATTATGGACAAAACTGATGGTTGGAGCAGCGCCTAGGTTACTTGTTTGGCAATTTTCTTGTTCCATTATCCATTATATGTGTTTAGGATGCCTCGTGTCAATTTTCGTCAGATTCTATTTCGGGTCCGAAACGAGATTTTTTTGTGGGTACAGTCCACAAAATCCGGCTGTTTGGGTCGATTTTTCGGAAAAAGTTCCGAAAGTGACTTAGCATTCTCTTTGGGTATATTGGACTATAACTGGACCATATGACATTGTCATTCTTTCGTCTTGATTGATTTACGGTGTGTTTATCGTTCGATTCGAACATTTGCATAATGGACAAAACCGATGGTTTGAGTGCTACCAAGGCTACTTTTTTGGCAATTTTCTTGTTCCATTATGCATTATATGTGTCTAAGATGCCTCCTATAATTTTCCGTCTGATTCTATTTCGGGGCTGAAACGAGGTTTTTTTGTGGCTTATAGTCCACAAAAACCGGCTTTATGGGTCGATTTTTGATTTTCCGGAAAAATATCCGAAAGTGACCAAGCATGCTCATTGGGTATATTGGACTATAACTGGAGCATATGGCAATGTCATACATTCGTCTTGATAAATTTACTGGGTGTTTTTCGCTGGATTCGAACACGTGATTAATGAAAAAAAAAAGAAACAAATAGAAACGTATCTCATAGTGAAAAAAAAAACTCCTCTAAAACCTTGAAACGTAGGAGCAGAAAGCTGAGAACTCCATAAACCCAGAAAAGAAACGTTTCTTCATCCCATAAAAAACGTTTCGAAATTGATCTTCAGCGAAGAAGAGAACCATGGATGAAGAATTGTTGGAATTGCAGAGACAATTCGAGAGTGCACAATCAGCGAAATCAAGCATAAGATTATCCGAAAGAAACGTGGTTGAATTAGTTCAGAAACTCCATGACCTCCAAATTATCGATTTTGATCTTCTTCACACTGTTTCTGGCAAAGAATACATCACTCCTGTATTAATCTAGCTTTTATTTGCTTTGTATTTTGTCAAGTTTTGGTTTTTTTGTTGTGTGAGTTGATCAGGGGTTTGGGGTTTATGTGAGTTGACTTTTTGTTGGAATTACTGGTTTTGGTTGTTTAGGGAGCTGATGTTGATACATTTTGATCATAATTAGCTTGTTGGGTATTAATCTATCTATTAAATTCTTCGCATTTTGGTCAAGTTTTGAGCTTTTTTGTTCTGTGGATTGGTCAGAGGTTTAGGCTTTATGACAGATGACTTTTTGTTGTGATTATTGGTTTTGGTTGTTTATGGAGCTGATTTTGATACATTTTGATCATAATTAGCTTGTTTTGAGTATCGATTATTAATTTGGTTTGGTGATTGAGTGATTTGTTTGTGTTTGGTTGTGTTTCGAGGAGCAAGGTTGGCCCAGTGGTCGGGCAGCTAGTCCTGGGATAGACCGTCTACTTTTACGATAAAAGTAGACGGTGCCCATGCTGGCCTAGCAAAGGCAATATATTTTTATTTCGGATTGGGCTTGAAGGGAGCTTGGGATGATTTAGCTTAGGAAGAGTTTGTCTACTTTTATGACAGGAGTATGATAAAAGTAGACGGTATTTGCTTATAGTTTGTGGTGGTCCGGAGTGTAAGTTGCCTTGGGGTTGTCCTGGGTTAGAAATGATGGACTGTGGGGCTTTATGTGATGCATGTTTGAGTTATTGAAAGTTTACATATTGTGCTTTTGCTTTAAGGTTTTTTCTACAATTTTTTATTTACCCTTTTAAGAATGCAATTGCAGACATTGTGATCATGATTAGCTTGGTCTGATTGCTGATTGTTGATCTGGTTGGTTGATTGGTTGGTTGGTTGGTTGATGTGAATCAGTGGCGTAGCCAGAAATCTTTGGACGTGGGGTCTTTTTAAAGGCAATGCTAGTTAAGACCCCAATCATGTGATGGCCCTTCGAGGAGCAAGGTTATCCCAGTGGTCGGGAGTGCAACTCGCCTGGGGTTCGAAATTGTGGACTTTTGGGGTTTATATGATGCTTGTTTGGTTGCTGATAGTTTTGTGCCTTTCGACGTCTTTTTTTGTTCTTTATTTACAACAGCAATTGCAAAGGGGTGTGGTCAAGAATTGAACCCGGGATATAGAGAGTAGAGATAAAGTATCGTGATTGCTCTAGAATCAAAGAAAGAGAAGCAAATGTAGAAACATTTGGATTGTTTCTTAGGAATGTAGCTGTAAAGTTTAAGACTTCGCGAATTATTTAAACAGTGGCGGGTACAACAGGTAGCAAGTAATTTAAATTTGGTAGGAAAGTGTAGGAGGGCTGTAGAAGAGGGTAGAAAAGTGGTAGAAAAGATAAAAAATTATAGCAAAAACAATCAAATCACTACCCCCGTTTTTAAATGTTGGATCCGCCCGTGTATTCAATTGGTTTTTTATTAAGTTGCAGCATTTCCTTTCTACTAGGTGTCTATTCGAGGGTGGTGGTGGTCGTTGTGGTTGCCTTTGTTTCGTTAGTAACATTTTTGTGAAGTGTTGATGTTGAATTTGCCATATAATCATTTTCTGTTACTATTAGTGAAATGTGGTTCAGTTTTGTAATGGTTATGTGACAGGAACAACTACGGTTGGAGATTCTAGCTGAGGTTGAGCGGCTAGGGCGTATTTCTGTGATTGACCTTGCAGACAGTATTGGTGTTGATTTATTTCATGTTGAGAGACAAGCTCAAGCTGTGGTGTCCAATGATTCCGGGCTTATGTTAATCCAAGGGGAAATAATTTCAAATTCTTATTGGGATACTGTGGCAGAAGAAATCAATGAGAGACTTCAGGAATGCAGTCAGATTGCTGTGCCCGAGCTTGCTGCACAGTTGCAAGTGGGCTCAGAGTTGGTGTCTTCAATGTTGGAGTCCAGGCTTGGAACTTTGGTATGATGCCTCATTTAACAGATGGCAGACAATGTCTTATGTTCTCAAAATTTTGTTACCTTTGGTTATTTTTATACTTAGGGTTTATGTTTTATATCCATGCGAGATTTGTAGATAAAAGGCAGACTTGAAGGTGGGCAGTTGTACACCCCAGCATATGTTGCACGAGTGAATGCAATGGTTCGTGGTGCTGCGAGGGCCATCACAGTTCCAATGAATTTGTCTGCATTGTGGAGCTCTTTGCAGCAGTTACTGCAGGGAATGGAGGGGGCTACTGGTGTGGCTATGGATAATTCATTTTTCCAGTCATTATTTAATGGGTTGGTGAAGGAGGTGGAAATCCTTGGTTCACTTCGTGCTGGAGTTCATTGGACACCTGCGGTAGGGAACATTTGATTCCTTTGGCTTACTTTTTCTACCATTCCGAAGTTCTAATTTCTTCACTCTTTTTGGGTTGGTCTTTTTTACTTGTTTTCGTTAGTCACAATGATCATCAAGGTTGTCACCATAGTTTTGATTTGTCTCAGGTTTTTGCTTCTGCTCAAAAGGAGTTCGTGGATTCTTTTCTATCACAGGTGAGATGCTTAGCTATGATAGTGTTTTTTTACATTTACCTAATGGCAGATGTAGAAATCCTGGATAGATCAGTATAAGTGGCTACAACGTTCAATGCCAATTTTTGCATTTATAGTACCATTAGCTGCAACTTTATGCGTGCATCATCTGACTGATGTTTAGACCTGCATGTTAAGCTTATGAAATTGCCGATTTTGTACATGACTGAATGAATTTTGATTGAGGTGCCAGGATTAGCTGGCATACTTGTAGGCATTGCCGGCTTGCCGCATTAGATAAATCTTTATGATTTTGTACTAACTGAAGGTATTTGTACTGTATCATACCACTGCCAAGCTTACCTGATTTGATGATGTTTGCTACATGCCTACATGGATTCACCATGGGTTATAATTATCAATTAGTGATTTGGAATGGATTTATATGTAAGGATGGAAAGAAATAAAAAGCAAGATGTATCGATAGGAGCATCTCTTTTAGGGCTAAATGAAGCAATATTAGTTTATAACAGAGATCTATTCTAATGTGTTACTAATTTCTGTTGCAGAATTCCTTTATAAGCTATGATTCTCTTCACAAATTAGGAATTCCCCAACCTATGCAGTACTTACAGGTATATCTGTCACACTTCCATTTGATAGAGCCTGTTGGCCGATTTTCTTTTAATCTTAATCTTTCTCATTTTTTATGCTCTCATTATAGTCCAGATACCCTGAAGGTATTCCTCTAGTGACCATATTCATTCACCCCTCAATGATTGAGATGTTGGATGCAGCTGTAGAGGATGCTATTGAACGTAATAGCTGGTAAGTGATTGTATCGTATAGCAAGCTTTTGTTAGTTCTACATAAAGTTTTATGGTTAATGTATTGAAAGAGTGAGGCCATTTTGAAGAGCTCAACCACTTGGTCTGCTGTCAACTTGTCATAGCCTATAGATCATTGTAATTCCCGTGCTTCTGTTATAGATCAAGTGATTGTACTTTGTTCAGACCTCGTAGCGTAATCTGCTTATCCCCGACGAACTTTGTTATTTATTTTAGGCACTGATACCACCTTAACGTGATCATATGAGTAATGAGTGGAATAATTTTCTGAACTCTTTGTAACCCTTACGTGATCTGTCAAACTGTTATATCTTACACTTCATAAGGGGTAGTCTCCAGATAGATTGTCCTGTTCCATTAGGTTCAGGATCCGTGAGTAGCAAACTTCTAGGATCCTGACCCTCTCTTTCTTTGGATGATTGTTACATAGAATGAGTAAAGTATCCTTATGGGTTCTTCAGCTGATGGGGTCTACCTTATAAAGCCACAACCTTGTTTCTTTGTTATTATCAACTTTAAGTCTTTTTCTTTGTGAAAACCATCACTAAACACAACTTGAGGAAGTAGGATTAGTCAACCTATGAGGAGCCTGAAATCTTTTTAGATCCCTCTACTGTATACTACCACAGCACATAATGGGTTGATGAATGACTGGTTAGCTGGTTTCAAGATCTGGAGGGAGCAGCTAGCCGGGTTTCACTTAAGGTAGAAAACCTTGCATCTAGCTGTTAGTGAGTAGTAACTCTGGTAGATTATTTTTTTTCCCCCGTCGCCAGAATGTCAATTGATGTTTTGGATGTTGTGACTACTCTATCCGTTGACTACTAGGTCACTTGTTTGTTTCTGAGGCCATAATTCTGTGCGGGTCCTTTTCCTTTCTGTTAAAATTATAAAGCATTTGTGTTGGTGAGTGCATTAGATAGAATGCTTAAGGGAGAAATACAGCTGAGGTCTTTTTATTATTCACATATTTGGCTTTGTCTCTCTTCCGTTTGCTTTTACATAAGATTTGATAATGATTGGGTGACAGGATTGATTCTCTCACCGTACTACCGGCATTGTTTGGATCTCAAGATGCATATAAGATTCTGTCCCTTTGTCCGTCTGTTCAGGCAGCACTTAAGGTGACAGCTCAGTCCTCATGCTATCCTTTGTTCTTGTTGATTGTATGCATATGTTGATGATGCTTTATTCTTGGTTTACAGTCAAAAAGAGCACTTATCGTGGGAGAGTCTTATATCCTCAGTGACGGTTTTATCAAGGTATGCGATATTGAACCAGAATCATTTGTAAGATTTCTAGTGTCAGGATTTAGAATATAATCAGCATAACTGAAGATTTGTTTTCAGTTTTTAGATAACAGACAGTTGTCCAGCATTTCTATTGTATGCAAGATATAATGAGGCAATAACTTACTAGTGAAATCTAATGTTGCCCAAAAATATTATTTGTTGTTGTCTTAGGATGTCTTCAATCGACTGGATAAGGAGATGAAAATGTTTGCTGCCAGTCTATCTACTGCCAGTCAGGGTGATGAGAAGCATTTGACTAAGGAAAGCAAAGGTGGTAATGATTTGAGCAGGTTATCTGAGTCAAGTGAGACCAGTGTTGAAAGTGGAAGTAAGGCAAGCACTGAGAGAGGTCCAAAGAAAAAGAAAGGAAAATCTTCAGGTAATGCCAGGAGTTCATCCACTGAAACCGATTTAGATAATCAAGAGCATATCCCCACAAAGTCTAAGAGAAACCAGAGAAAAGGCAAGGACACATCAGCACCTAATGTTTCCGGGGCAAAAAAATCAAAAGACGATAGTGTCAGTATTCCCTCTGAAGAGTGGATAATAAACAGTATATTGACTCTGATTCCCGAGTTTGAAGAGCAAGGTCAGTGAAACAGCTGCATGTCTTTTTATGCTATCTAGTAGTATCGTGATTTGATATGTAGCGGTATATTCTGTAGGTGCTGATGATCGAGAAACAATTCTTAAACCTTTGGCAAACCATCTGAGACCTATGTTGCTCACTTCATGGAATGAGAGAAGAAAGGCGATGTTAGCAGAAAATTCAGATAGAATGAAACGTGTGCTTGATAACTTGCAAAAGAAGCTTGATGAGGTTAGCATGGTTATATTCTCAGCTCGAATAAATAGTTGGTAACACTTTTTCCCCTTTTAATCTGTGAATTATACTAGTTCGCTGGTTGTGGCTCATCAATAAAGTTGGTAAATGGGAAGAAAAAATATATTGTAGGTCACGTGTAACGTGTTAAAGTATTTTGTTGGAAGAGTGTGCTTCATTCTTCTTTTTGCTGTTAGCTTCTGATCATCAGTCAGTCTACTAGACATAGGAGCTTTTATGGTCTATAATATGTCCCAAATTGCTCTATTTATCTAACTAGTCTGCTTCTTTGTTCAGTCTTACATGAACATGCAGGTTTATGAAAAAGCATTGGACTTGTTTGAAGATGATCAAGCAACCTCTGTGAGTGCCTTTTATCTTTACACACTTATCAGATACATATTTGTTGTTAGTGTTAATGTTTCTTCCCTGTGCTTTAATTGCAGGTTATATTACACAGACATTTGCTAAGAACAGCTGGGGCTTCCATTGTGGACATGCTTTTGTTTAACTTGGTAAAAATTTGTTGTCTTGTATGACCTCATTGTAAGTATTACCTCATTGCATGTTAGACATTGTGCACTGACCATGGCTTTTATGGACTTAGGACGTTTATAATAAGTTGAGGAACGGAATAGCAGTGGAGGAATCTCAAAATATGGAACCTGCTTTGCTCAGTCCTGGTGAAAGGAGTTCTGTTGTATGTGATCTAGTGGATATAAATATGTTAAGTTCGAAAATATGAAATTTTCTTTTTCATTTTAATTTTGAGGGGAAGTGACCGAGGTTATTGGTTTCTTTTAGGCAAAGAGTTTGCATGGCACACTTTCAGGCAAGGCTGTCGCTTTGGTGGAGTCTTTGGAAGGAAAGGTTGTTGCCTTAAGTTGATTTGTCCTTTAATTTTTCATTTTTTTTTTTTTTTTAGTTTTCAATTTCTTTGTAAAGCATATGCTACGACATTTCGAGCATCCTATTGCATTTGAGTTATTTTGTCATTATGTTTGCTATTTGCTAATTGAAATTCAACACCTTATGTGACCCAAATTTTCGGAGAAATACATCTATTCTATGAAGCCTGCCTCCTTTACTTATTAATCTACTGGAATGGAAAGAGAAAGGGTCATTGCTACCTGTTACTGTTTCAAGTTTGTAACAACTGTAGTATATTTTTCTTGAGTGCATTGAGAGTATCTCGTGGTTACCATACCATTTCGCACTCATGTCAGGGATGTCTTTTCCGTATATGTTCTTGTCATTGGATTTCCCTTTATGTGCTATACTGTGCGCTATTCAATAATCACTTATATCATCTTGTAGAAATCTTGGCATGTTTTCATGTTATATTTATTATTCTTCAAGTTCCTTGGTAAATAATAACCAAAACTTTTTTGTCTAACAGCGGGTGGATGCATTTATGATGGCGTTATTAACAGCTGCTGAGGAAAGGTAATTTATCAGCTCCACGTCTGGACTCTTGAGTAATTGAGGAATCGGGATTACATGTGATTATTTTAGAATTGTGCTGAAGGCTAGGATTTAAATTTCAAGACGAATACATCAATCTTTGGTGTGTTATGTAATTACTAACATTTTCGATCTTGTTTTTCTAGTGGATTATATCTGAAAAAGCTTGATAAGAAATTGGAGAAGACTCTACTGCATTCATATCGTAAGGTATTTTCTTATTGCCTTCCCCTCTGTTCTTTTCTCCAATTTTTCACTCTGGCAGTTTGTTCTCCTTGCTATTTCGGCTGGTTTTATGTTTTACACATAAAAGGGTTTTCTGGTTTTCCAAGGGTTATGTTGTTGTCGACTTGTTTGGAGATATCAATGACTTGTTTTCTTGCTTTACCGTATAAGTCCGGCATATATTAAAACCGGGAGGGTAGGAAACTCACCTTTAGGGATGTATGCGATTAGTTTAAACTTTTTATGATAGATTATTGTACAGATCTCTTGAATGACAAACCAAAGTACATGTTTTGTTATTCTTTTAAATTTTGTATCTGTTGCAATATCTATACAGGATCTTATGTCTCAGGTATCAATGGAAACCGATCCTGTTTCATTGCTACCAAAAGTTGTCTCCTTGCTATATTTGAAGGTTGGTTAATGAAGTGGAGTTTTATGCTGAATTCTTTGTCGAATGAGATTCTTTGCTCTGATGCTCATCCTCAATTCCTCCTTCTGGATCTTAGGTTCATAACAAAGCCCTTCAGGCTCCAGGAAGGGCCATGTCTAATGCTGTGTCTCGGTTGAAGGTA
Organism: Corrigiola litoralis; assembly: GCA_901111285.1. Classification (NCBI taxonomy): domain Eukaryota; kingdom Viridiplantae; phylum Streptophyta; class Magnoliopsida; order Caryophyllales; family Caryophyllaceae; genus Corrigiola; species Corrigiola litoralis. Next base: position 21,219 of record CAAKMY010125216.1, on the reverse strand, counting down.
TGCATCTACGGATCTACCTATTGGCTGTATAATTCTACTACTGAGATGTAAATTTATGGAAAGTAGAATATAGATATTTATTGAAGCTATATGAGTTTCTACGATCATAATATCGATAGCCAATTTTGTTCGGTTCGTTAACCAATTTTATAGAAAGTACAAGCAAAATGTCGACATCCCTAATTAATAATGTTCAAAGTGGATGTCCTTCGCTAGCTTTCAAATTTCCAACCCCACCCCTCACTACAAAAACGTAAAGGCTTTTGCTTGGTTGGTTTCTTGCGAATCTTAAAGATGTATTTTGTTATTGAAGACAATGAATTCACCATGCAGTGCATCTGAACTCTGTGTCTTATCTTCAAATCAGGATAAGTTAGATGATTCAGCATACAAGACCCTAATGGACTACCATTCTGCAACAGTCACACTCTTGCAATTGATGGCAGCTGCAACTAATGATGTGAGTTATCGTACCCCCATTTCAAGTTGCGTTGTTCAGATAGCTTGTTTGGAATATTGCCACACCTTCACCGTTCTCTATAGCAAATCCGACTCATTGCCTGGGATGATCTGATGTTTGTTGTTTCACCCCAGAATTGATGCTTGTTTAGTTTTCTGAGAAACCTAATTATTGCTAGTTGTGTTATGTGAAGATGTTTCATTTACGGAAACGCACTAGTGCTGTGGCCTTAATTGGTGTTGACTTGGCATATAACTTACGCAAAGCCTGCTTACTTTATGATCAGGAGGACGACTGTGCATCAGACAGGATTACGACTAAAAGAGAGCTTCTGGAGAACTTAATGCCAACATTGAAAAGTATAGTTTTAGGAACTTCACAGCCTCAGGATGCAAGCTGATAGCTCGAGAGTATCCATGCTGGATTGGTAGATCGCACCAGTGAGCCTATGAGAATTTACGTGCCAATTTGTGAATCTATAGAGTTCTCTGAGCTTTATGTATACCAGCTTTCAGTGTTCTCAGAGCTTTTTGTTCTCATAACATTGATGCTTCAAGGGGGATCTAGGAAATACCAGAATGATAAATATCAAGCATTTGTCCCTCCTTGCTCAAAGAAGCTTGTTAGTTATTATATGAGCTGCACATAGCGTTTGCAAGTTGCAACCATTTCTTATTTTCACGCCCTTTCAGATATTTCTGACAGGTGGGCTTGATGTAAAATTATCAGTCCACAATTAGGCCATGTTCTAGAGTTCTATCTCCACACTAGCATACGCTAAAAAGACAAAATGGCGATTCCCCTCTTTGTGTACAGTTCTCCTCGTATTACCTATTTGGACGTCACAGGAATTAGGCCACACTAACTGCCAAAAATTGCGGTGCTAAAACATTATTAACGTTTGTTGGGTGGAACAAACAAAAGGGCCTTGAAAACTTGTGGCAAGGAGTGTATTAATCAACTATGACATCCACAACTAGTATTGTTGGGGATAGTTTAGGAGATTAGAAAAGGTTTCTTTCAAAATGATAAACTAAAATATATGTTAGTAGTAATCCCTTTATAATTTGGTTGGCTAGCTGTGTTTCGCAAAATTAGTTGAAAGCAAAAAGGTAGCTGAAATTCAATAGTAAATACGGAATAAGTAATTTACGTTAGTGTTATTCTCTGCTGGCTGCTGATTTTTCACTTGGACTGTTAGTGCTCAATAGTATAGTAGCCTACAACTGCCTACAACTTTCGTTACAAATTTTGAGAAAAACATGCCTACAGAGTTTGTATACTTTCTAGTTTTTAGAACAACACGGGCTAAACTGCATTAGAACAAAACCTAATGGAACACGGATCATGGGTTATGCATGCTTATGGCCAACAAGTTACGTCTATATCGGCATACACAAATGAACTGCTTAGTATTCCTTTGATTTTAGTGATCACGGAACTTTGATCAAACTCAAATGGCAAACGATGACAAGCTAGTTGATTTCATGGGTTTGGAATTTGGACTTAAGGTTGTAGAAGACAAAAAAAAAAAAAGCAAAATATTGAAGTAATTGACCTTTGTCAATCATTTGTCAATCATATTGTCATTGTCAAATGTCGTTCTTTTGGCGTAATGGACTCTTTCATTCCATACAACTCGCAATAATTTGCTCTATTAATGCGTACCTCAATATGGAGTTTCCATTCCCACTACTTTGACAATAAGAAATAGCTCTCCTTCGCCGGCCCGCGTTAGTTGCCTACGTGACTAGGTCAACAACGGCTAACACGATCATTGTCTCATTTTTTACGTATACCACAATGTTGTTCCTTATTCGAGAATAGACTAAAATGAGTCATTAACAAGCTTTTCAAGTATTGGCTGTCATCTCGCTCGCTCATACTTGATGAGTGATTGAGTGATGACTCAATAAATTAGCACACACAATCATTATCAACTTAATATATTATTGAAACATAAATATTTTCCTTAGTTCTTGATTTCCGGCCAGCAACAATCTTTTGAAAGTATTGTCTGTCCTTTAATTTGTCAAAAAAAATTAAAAAAATTGTCTGTCACAAGTAAGGAAGACTCTCCCTACAAAAAAACAAACTAAAAAAAGTATCAACCTATAAAAGAAACAATCAAAAATGATTAATTTAGTGATAAATACTAAAAGATTATGCGATTAGCCTTGGATTATATTTGAATAGGCCATTCCCCTAACCATTGTAATGACTCGTGCCTACTATGAACAAAAAAGGGAAATATAATGGTTCATTCTAATAACTTGTTCCTATTAAGCCGCCAATAATGCTTTAGGTCTGCTCTCTAACTTATATTCAAATTCGACTGTGAATTTTATATTCAAGTTTGACTGTCATAAACTAGTTAGTTTAAGCTAAATTTGGTCATTCTTGCCATCTTTATAGAGGATAATTATTTTAATGAATTTGTAATTTATGTATTTTTCTAAAAAAATTTCTCAAAGTGTTAGATGAGGTACCTCAAGATGAGATGCTTCCAAGAGTAACATTTTTATACTTCAAAAATAACATTAATGTACATGCATCATTATTACTTTTGAAAAAAAAGGTTTTAGTACCGTCTTATCATATATAAGATAACCTTATATAAAACCCGCTAATTTACCTGTAAGAGCTAATTAAGACAAGAGGATAACTAAAAAAACAAGAGCCGTTGATGAATTCCACCCATACTCACCAAAGCCAAGGCATGCACGTGGTAGTTGAACTTGCACATGAACGGCTGCCGTCTTACCTTGTTTCCCCCAAAGTTGACTTTTTTACTTCCCTTTTTCACCTTTTACCACTCTTTTCCTCAGTCCCTACCTCCACTTACATTATCTAAACACACTGTAAAAAGTAAAAAAACACCAAAAAGATAACAAAAAAAACACACGAGTGACCACTTACTACAATAACAAAATTAAAAATCTAACAGTAGACACCTAATAATTTCCCCATTTATCAAAACATATATACTTGCTATATTAATTTAAACATAATCTCTTTAATTTTCTCTACTCATTAGCTGTATTTACTCATTTTCTCTCCAAGCTGTTACCTACTTTCGTCCAGCTACTAGCTTTTTGTCCTTGAATAATATCATTTTCCATATTTTAGATTAAGTGAAGGAATATTTATCTGGGTTGTCATCATTTGCTGTCTATCACTTTAATTTGCGCGTTTTTGGGTTCATTTAATCCATTTTGTGATTGGTTCTTTGTTGTAGCTCAAAAGGGTAGTTCTTGTTTGAGCTCATAAAGTTGCTGGAGCTTAAATGATCTGAAAAAGGTATATTCTTTATTTTCTGCTGTTGTGTTTAGTTTCTTTTTCTGTTGATTTTGCTGTTTTTAGTGTTTATGATATGATTTATGCTAGTTAAGTGATCTGATGCTATATCTGTTTATTACCCTTGTTGGATTGGTTCCTTTTGACTTTATTCTGTGAATTAGTGACTATGATATGCATTTTTTAGGCTGAAAGCTGACGACTTTACTAATTTTGTTCAGCTAAAGGTGTATAGATCGTTTGACCTTCGATCCAGAAATAATTTGTAACATAACTTGAGTAGAAAAAGTTATCAAAAACTAAAAATTGGAGTAGAAAAGAGAGAAATACTGTTGGGTTTCAAAGAACTTATCTTTTACGTAGAGCTTGAAAATTTGTTTTGGCAAAGATTTTTTTTTTTTTTTTGTTGTTGTTGTATATATTGGATTATGATATGAGAAATTGAGAATTGTACTTAACATAGTGTTAATTGAGAATGAAGTGTATCTGAACACTAGTTTCTGATTTGCAGGAAAGAATTTACGATCTGAGATATAGGAAAGCAAAGATGGGATGTCGAGATGGCTTCGGTGTGTTGGTTATTTTGCTATGTTTAGGAGGCCTCTTGGAAGAGGTTTATGGTGATTTCTTGGTAGATTGTGGATCAGCTAGTAATACAACAGTGGGTAGTCGTGTCTTTCTTGCTGATAGCTATGCCTCGAAGTATCTTTCCACTTCTCAGAATATTTTGGGGAATACTTCGGCAAATACCAATTTGAAGCTTTATCAAACGGCGAGAATTTTTAATGGGCCAGCAAGTTACAAGGTTCCCATTAGCCAGCCAGGGCGATACTTCATTCGCCTTTATTTCAGCCCGTTCACTTACAACAATTACAATTTGAGCACTGCAAAGTTCAGCGTTTCTGCTCAGCAGTTTGCATTCCTCAGTGATTTTACTCCACCGGGATCGTCTATCATGAAGGAGTTCTTGATAAATGTGACCTCAAATAATCTTGTTGTCACCTTCAGTCCGGCTGCAAACTCTTTAGCTTTCTTGAACGCATTGGAGGTTGTGTTGGTGCCTGATACACTGATCCAAGATGATGCTAACACAGTTAATCCCGTAGGAAGCTTCAAAGGCCTTACAGCATTTGCTTTACAAACAGTTGCAAGGGTGAATATGGGAGGGCCAACTGTGAATTACGACAATGACACTCTCTGGCGAACTTGGATTCCTGATGACAAATTCCTAACAATTAACGGCTCGGCCACTCGTGTCCAGAACTCCGGAGCTGTTAACTATGCTAAAAGTGGTTTTGCTACAAGAGTTGATGCACCGGTCACTGTTTATGGCACCTGCAGAAGGATTAACACTCAGAACAATCCTAATGCAAATCTCAATGTCACATGGGACTTTGACGTAGATGTGGGGTTCCAGTATCTTATCCGGTTTCATTTTTGTGACATCGTGAGTACGGCTATGGACCAACTGTACTTCAATGTCTTTGTGAATTCTTGGCTTGTTTTGCCTGCCGAGGACCTTTCTACTGTAACCGGTGCCTTGGGAACTCCGGTGATTAATGATTTTGTCACGTCTTCTACTACTGACAATAAGCTGCATGTAGGTATTGGCACAGTTACTGTGAATGGGAACCCTCCTGATGGTATATTGAATGGGTTGGAGATTATGAAACTGAGCAACTCTAAGAACAGCCTAGATGGTGCTGCTGCACCCACTTCGACGGCAGGTTCCAAGAGTCAGATAGGTGTCATTGTGGGAGCAACTGTTGGGGGAGTCTCCCTGCTTGTGTTGGCGTTCATTCTCTTCCTCTTTTTTGCACGGAGAAAAAAGAAGTTGTCTCAAGGCCATTCAAAAACCTGGATTCCTCTATCCCTTACTGGAGGAACTTTCCACACGACGGGAAGCAAGTATTCAAATGGTACAGTTACTAGTGTGGCTTCCAACTTGAGTTACCGCATTCCTTTCGCAGCAGTTCAAGAGGCCACTAATAACTTTGATGAAAGTCTGGCCATTGGCATTGGTGGTTTCGGGAAGGTTTACAAGGGTGTCTTAGCTGATGGCACAAAGATTGCCGTTAAGCGAGGGAATCCTAAATCACAGCAAGGTTTTACTGAGTTTCAAACAGAAATAGAAATGCTCTCGCAGTTCAGGCACCGCCATCTGGTTTCTTTGATCGGTTATTGCGATGAAAAGAATGAGATGATCTTGGTCTATGAGTACATGGAGAACGGGACCTTGAAGGGTCATCTGTATGGATCTGGACTTCCTAGTCTGAGTTGGAAGCAGAGACTGGAGATATGCATTGGGTCAGCCAGGGGACTTCATTACTTACACACCGGATATGCAAAAGCTGTAATTCATCGTGATGTTAAATCTGCTAATATTTTGCTTGATGAGAACTTCATGGCCAAGGTTGCAGACTTTGGGTTGTCAAAGGCAGGACCTGAGCTTGACCAGACTCATGTTAGTACAGCAGTAAAGGGCAGTTTTGGCTACCTTGATCCCGAGTATTTCAGGAGGCAGCAGTTGACTGAGAAGTCAGATGTGTACTCATTTGGGGTGGTCTTGTTCGAGGTTTTATGTGCTAGACCAGTTATAGATCCGACATTGCCTAGGGAAATGGTCAATTTGGCTGAATGGGCTTTGAAGTGGCAGAAAAAAGGGCAGTTGGAGCAGATCATAGACTCAAATCTTCAAGGGAACATAAAACCGGAGTCGCTTAGGAAATTTGCAGAAACTGCGGAGAAGTGTTTGGCCGACTATGGTGTCGATAGGCCACCCATGGGAGATGTGTTGTGGAATTTGGAATACGCTCTTCAACTTCAAGAGGCTACGATTCCAGATGACCCTGAAGAACACAGCACAAATATGATCGGTGATATCTCTCCGCAAGTAAACAACTTCAACCCAAATGATGCCAGCATTTCTTCTATGCAGTATGAGACAACAAATGTTGATGATCTTTCTGGTGTCTCAATGAGCAAGGTGTTCTCACAGCTAGTGAAGTCTGAGGGACGGTAATTTGGACGGGAACGGTATACATTAAGAATACATGTATATTGTTTAGCATTCCATATGCATTTTGTTGTCTCAGTTGATGAGGCTGTGGTTGATACTCTAGAATGGTGCTTTTGCTGACAGAGTTTTGTGATTTCGCGGCAATTTGGTGTTGTAAAAGTATTGTACATTAGCTAGCTATTCTTTTTAGACCTTGGTGATCCCATTTGAGATTTGCAAGACTCATGAGTTGTAATACCCTTTTTTTCCCCTTAGCTTTTCCTACTTTGTACAGAAGATGATGTTCTGTATGTTGTTTTTTATGTTTGTCTTAAGAGTTACGAAGGTTGTTTCGGCAATTTACTCGCTATGTTGCCACTCCATCAAGGAAAGATATATTTAATTATCTCTTATAATCATGTCCCACCCACCGTAGGCTATCTTTTATAAAAATATTTGGTTAGTAATTTCAGTCAGTGATACAGAGAGCATGGAGGATGATACGGCTGCAGAAACGGGAACCTCCATCAGCACAGTAATTGATAGTGCAAGATTAGATGCCCGAGCTTCTGGTGGTTTTGCAAGGAATTCTGTCAAGTGTTGCTCTCTTGCTAATGGGGACATAGTGGTATGTTTCAAACAATTTTATGGTATTAGCAATCAGTACAAACTTTCTCATGTTCCTCAGTGGCCAATAGCCGAAGTATTTATGATTGTCTATAAATTTGCATTTTGTGTAGTTATCTTACATTCACCCAAAGTCTTGGTTATAGGAAGGAATGGAGGATCATCATGTGCTTGATCGACACATTGGTTTACTCGGTGTGCTTATTGGCACAAATGCATAATCTATTTGTTGCATATTGTGTGTTAAAAACTTACTGGTGAGGTGTTGCTTGCCTGCTCAGTCTAGATACGAATAAGGGGATTAAGTTTGTTGTCTAAAATATATTGATTAAATAATTAATTTTGTGAATCTGGAAATACTTTTGGCATGTTGGTTGTCCTCAAATCCTCATTATTTATATGGTATTTTATTCAGCATTTCTCTACACTTACATATTTGATGATTGAGTATGGTATTGTTTAGGTTCCTTATTTAGTTTTCGGTTTGGAGAAATTATGATGGTGGCTGTTGCTAAATTATGTTAGACGTTTTGCTTGCGATTATAGTTGGACTCTTCAGATAATTGGTAGCTCATGCATTGAAGATCTTGGAATCGTCTTGCGAAGTCTCCCTTGTGGTTGCCAGATGTATGAGCTTGCTGCTTTTTGGAAAAATGTGCTGTTAATTGACTACAGGGTTACTACTTTTTAGAAAAATGTGCTGTTAATTGACTAGTCCACTACAGGGTTACTAGAATATGGAAGACACTCTTCAAGGATGTTTGGCTTTAAGTCCTTTATGATGTGTTTCACCGATTTTCTGTTTGTTGTGGACTGGAAGGTATTTATATACCAGGAAGAAGGTGGAGGAAGCGACTTGACATTATGCAACCTGTTGATATCTACACCTATGCTGCAGACTGCAATACAGATGACTTGCTTTGTGACAAGATTAAGGTGGAGAATTTTATCTTACTATTTTGCCAGTTATACACTTCTCTCTTTAATTCTACCCGCATACACGTTAAGATTGTGATTTCTAACCTCAGTGTTATTACAGTTTGGTTTAACTTGTGACATAGATTTTGAAACATTTCTTGTTTGTTTGCAGAATGTTTCTCCAGCTCGTTTCCCAGATATTGTTGTATATATTGACGCTATTACCATAATTTTGGAAGAGGCATCAAAAGGAGGTCCACCGTTGTCTGTTCCAGTAGCATGCATTGAAGCTGGAACGACCATAGTCTGCCGAATTTTGCCTTAAGGTTGTTCTAATCCTTTGAAGTTCATTTAAATTGGTTATTTAGCAAACATACATGTATTATTTATGATTCTTGCCCTCTCCCCCCCCCCCCACCTCACACACACACCCTAAGTAGATGAGTGCAGGGTGTTATGCTGAAAGTGTGATGAAACAGATACTATGCTTTCTTGGACATGGCACAATGTGGGTGTATCTTGGGTCTTCTTAATCTACACGCAATATGTGATATCATATCTTAATTATGACATGGCAAAGAGGTTTGGGTAGGGAGCACTGAGATATGACCCTTTGATACTTTCACCCATCTCCAGGGGAACACATTAGCCCAGAAAACCATGACGGGTTGGATCTAAGATATTCTAATAAACCTGCCTGAAAATTGAGGCTATAATTGATTGAAGTAGTCAAACTCCAGGTGTTTTGTTCAAATCTCCGAGCTTTTATTGTCTCCCATGATAGCCCTGAGCTTTGCCTTTCGTTTTTCGATGTATTAGCAGTATTTATTGGACTAAATAAAAAAGGCTCATACCACCCTTTGTGCTTCTTTTTTTTATCGTGAATTAGTGAATGGTTGGTGAACTATAACTTAATGGTCTATTGGAAATAACCTCTCTCCATTATGTCAAATGTAGAGGTAAGGCTGCCTACATCACCCCCCCCCCCCCCCCCCCCCCACACACACACACTACCCCACTTGGGTGGGAGCCTATTTGGTAGGCAGGTATTGGGGTAATGATGTTGGTGTATGTAGTTGTTTTCTTTTCTTTTCCGGGAGGGAGGGTATAAGGCGCCGCTATGACACCTTGACGGGTTCTCTTACTCGTGCGAGCCAGATTTAAGACTGGTTATGGGACTTATGGTATAGATCTTCTTTTGAAACTTGTATAATAGCTATTTCATAATGGCAATTCGAAAATGCCTGATATAGTGGCCATTATATAATATATTGCCCTGTATTGGCTCTCCATGATGTCCCATTTGTAGGGAGATTTCCTATCCTCTGTGTATGATATAATGTCAAATATTGGATGTGCAAGTGTAGCACTATTGTATACAGCTGGGTCTGTCTGCAGTCATATTTTCTTGTTTACATGTCCATGCATGTCCTTATAAATAAGGGAGGGTTCTGAAGTTGATTAATAAGGGTGCCTCAAAATTGGGGCTTCAACATTCCACTCTATTCACAATATGTTTATGGTTATGCCCGTACTCCTACTCACAGTGTCATGGATGTGAAACCGTCTCATTGCAGGAGAGGGGAAGAGCATTCTTTGTATTTTCAAGCCAGCTACTTCAGTCTTAAAGAAGTCGAAGATTCATAGTGATAAAGTTACTCAGTTTCGTTCTAAAGCTAGAAGCAAAGCATCAAGTATGCGGCTGTTGAAGCATCAAGGATCATATCTTCTTCTGATAAGTAAGCTGTTCTAGTATCATGTCGCTGGTATAGAGAGAAGTAAAGACTTGTGATAGTTACGGTATAGACTGAAGGTTCAGAAACGTGCTACTGGGACTTATAAATTGTATTTTTGTTTGTTTGGCTGATATGTTTCTCTTTAATATATGATGATACCTCTTCAGGATTTTGAGAAGGTTTTTGTTTTTGGATCCCTATACAGCGACCATTACTACTCATATGTTGCTAGGTTGGCAAGGAAGCTGATCTGTCTTAGATTAATCGACTTATAAATTATTTAGAGTTCATTTGATTACTCCTTTGTGTTTCGGTAATGAAGGAGCTCTAAGGGTCTCGGTCAACTGAAGGTTGTTTTTCTTGATATCAATTGTACATGCCGTATGGCTATGAATTTACGAAACCACTTTATTATTATAAAAAAAAAAGGGTCTCGATCCACTCAAGGGTGTTTTTCTTAGTAAAGTGTTACAAATCAAGTTATATCTTAGAATCATGTGCCCTTGGTGGCAGTAGATGTGTAGGATATAGTAAGGGTTGACTCGCTTTCTTGAGAATGTGTTACTAGTTCTAGCTACTTAGAACCCAATTCCTATATCAATTGGTTTTGTTGGATTTTTATGATACCTGAAACTTCACTTTTACATTCATGTTGGTGTTATATCGGTCGTCTTCAAGAAAAAATATTAGAAGTTAAACCATTGAGCCAATATGTTTGTATTCGAGAATTTGATGTTTTGCCTATAAAAATAACGTCCTTAAGCTTGGTTAATGTTAGTATTACGTAGTGTTTTAGAGACCAAAAAAAAATTATTTGTAAGGTGGTATACCCACACCCTTCCTTATCGAATATCGATCAATCACCCTGGCTAGCCCAAAATTAGCCATTTTTAATACGTCATTGCTAGTGACAAGTATGTTTGAGGCTGTTAAAAGATGTACATTAGAATATAAATCCTAGTCCAATACAAGTAATAACCTCTAGTATTTCTGTGAATCATATTTTGTGTATGTATGAAACATGGAGTTGTTGCACGCAATTCCCTATCCGATACAACTAATTTGAATACTTACTTTGGATTGTTGTGGATGATAACGGTAGAGGTCCCGACGCAGTTCGTCGAAGCAATCGCCTTTCTGGTTGTAAATGCAGACTACTTTTCAAAAACTGTTTACAAATGATATCATATAAGATATTAAGTTGTGATATTTAAGTTGATATTAGAGGAAATGGAAGAGGAAAACAACAAATTTCTAGAAGACTCACAATGAGAAATCTGTATTTTATAATTGAAGCAAATTGAATTTTGAATTTTTTTTTTTTTTTTTCCTTTGCTAATAGTATGAAAGACTTCAATATTTGTCCCACGATTAATGCTTGACATCATTAACTTTGTTCACTCTCCACCTTTGTTTATTATGGGTGTTATGGAATTACTTGGATGCTTAGAAACACTACAAGGTCGCATGTATACAAAGTATAAAATTTACCTTTAGAAGATTTCTTCGTATCTTATTCTCTGCTCGAAGCTCAATAATTTGCATTTGCAAACCTTGCATATGAGCCTGTTTCATATGGATAGAAAGGAACACATTTGAGTAGACAAGAATACAGCTGATTACATGTACCATGCCATGACATATTATGTATACTAGAATTTCCTCGTTGCAACTTTAAAATATCAATTACCTTCTCCTTTTTATAACATTTAGCGGCTGACATTCTATTCTTTATCTTTTGACGATGTTTGTAAAACTCACGTAGTTCCGGGTTCATATTAATGCCCTTTTTTCTTCTTCCTCGGGGAAGTGCTTGGAGTTTCTTCCACTTGTTCTCCAAATAGACCCAACACTTCCCTTTGCAACAAATCCTTTGTTCCTCGTTGATTCCTTCACTGCAACAATTACTCGTTTTTTTCATTCCTTCGAGAATAATCCTCAAATTTTCTGCCACATTTTTGGCAAATACTTCTCCATACTCATTGTTTGTTTCATTAACATAAGTTGTTATGTCCATATCTGGACATGGACTGGTAGGGAAATCGAAGTTAATTAAGTCTAGTATTGAAGGATCAAATTCTGGGACATCATCGAGCCAACTCCAATCAACGAGGTTTTCATCACTACATGAGTTTGTGTTAAAATTGCTATTGTTGTTTTGGCTAGCTGATTGAGGTATCTCTGAAGTATCTTCCACTAAACTTGGTAATTCAATATCGTTCAACCCCTCTAATATTGATGAATGAACATCTGAGGATTTTGGGTCAAACGGTCGAAGATCATTGACTTGCATCGTGCCGCAAATATTTTCTTCAATATCGGGGTTTTTGTTCTTACTCACGGTTTGATGTAAACATGGACCTGTAAAATCTGAAGAAAGTTGAGTATCAACAAAATTTTGCTCCATTTTCTTTAGCCAATGAAATTTATTTTGTGGTTGTACATAATTGGTTGATTGAGGAATTGTCACATATTGAAGATTTTTTAAGTGTGAATCATAGGGTTGTAGGAATACTCTCTCAAACTCATCGAAGTCATAAAGCATTTGCTCGGCTTGGTTGTTCAAATCTTCCATAGTCTTGCAACTTTCCAACTTTTTTCTTTAATTTGTTTTTACTTCATTGGCATCCCAATCTTTTCGATAAAACAAAGTTACAAGTATTGAGGCCTTATAAAGAATTTCACCACCTATTCATAGTACAAAATGAAATTAAGGATCAACTAGATGTTCCAATCTCATACACCCACATGGCATCCCCTTCTTGATTATAACAAGTGGTACAATCATTCACCAAATAGTGTAAAAATCATGACTTGCCCCTTTTTTCCATTTGTGATTTTTTCTTTAGGAAAACGCATGACATTATCATCTTGACGAAAACAAGTGGTACAATCATCCACCAATAAAGAGCGTAAAAATCATGATTTGTCCTTTTTTCCTTTTTAGTAACTAATCATAAACTTCAGTAAAAGTAAGAGGAAATTAAAATTTGCGAAAAATAACCTAATAAGCTAGTTCTTTTTCTAAAAACCTTCTAATATTTTTTTTTATTACACAACCAACTAAAACTATATTTTATTTGTAAGAGACCATTAATTCAACCTAAATTGACCAAATTAATTTAGGGTGATAGACCTATTTCAAAACTACGATTTCCTTGATACATCATAATTTATGATGTTTTCATTGCGTCGTATCTATAAAATGCTTTTTATTTACGAGAAAAATAAAACTCCTTAGTGATTATCTACAAAAATATTCATTAGATGTTTATTTACAAAATCAACACCTTCTTAAGCCTTTCTTTTAAAATAAATTTGTGTTGGACGATAATCTCACAATACTAATGTAAAACGAACTGGGCCAAAATTGAAATTGAGTCAACAAAGCCCAATACCGCCACATTCAACTTAACTATCAACTGTCTTAACTGTCATCTCCTCTTCACTTCCTTCCTTAAACCCTAAACCCCACCCATTATTTCTCAAAAACAAAAAAGAAAAACAAAATGCAATACTTTGACTTAAACATACCATACCAAGAATCCGACCCGGGTAAAAAAGCCCACCCAAAAACAACCCGGCTCACCACAACCGTCCGATCACTCGAGCTTGGCTACACCGGCATCGCTTACAACCGTACGATCAGAGGGGTCATGTCTGAGTCAGACCGTTGCACAATCCCGCCTTTTCCGCCGTCCACTCTCCGGGGTTTCTCTTCTTCTCTCTCCTCCAGCGTGGCATTTCACCGCCGCCTCCTCGGCGTGCCCGAGAAGGCGCCTTTTCGGCAGTATACGAGGATGACGTTTGTCGATAGCGGTTCGCAGTCGTCTGCGCTTAATGCGAGTAATCCTGTCTTGAAGTCTTATGATTTGGTTGCTGTTAGGCCGTTGAATCAGTTGGCGTTTGATCATGCTTGTAGGCAAGCTCAGGTTGTTACCGGTCTTTGTCGCGGTTTTGTGTCGGTTGTAGATGTTGTATGGCTTTTTATCGATTAGTTTTTAGAGAACTGTGGAGTTAATTGTGGAATTTTAGAGAATTGTGGAGTTAATTGCGGATTTTTATAGAATTGAGAAGTTAATTGCAGAATTCTAATTCGAGTAATAGTGTGTTGAATTTTTATGATTTGGTTGTTGTTTGGCTTTTGAATCAGCTGTCGTTTGATCACGCTTGTCGACAAGCTTAGGTTTGTCGCGGTTTTGATATCGGTTGCAGATATCATATGGCTTTTTATCGATGAGTTGTTGTCGAATAGTGAAGTTAGGTGCGGAATTTTATATAATTGTGAAGTTAATTGCGGAGTTT
>CAAKMY010125194.1:0-16013 GCA_901111285.1 Corrigiola litoralis | reverse complement strand
TTTTCTTTATTACTAGGTTTGTACAATGACCATTCTACCCTCATTTTTTAGACCAAAAGCACCCACTTGCATACCCTCCCCCACATGAAAGCAAAAGGAAAAGATTTTCTAACCCAAAAAGTTATACTTTTCATTGGTTATCTCTCCTTTCCTTGATTTATGTGCAAAAAGTAAATGATAAGAACCCACTGGAACGGAGGGAGTACCTCTCATTAGGCTAAATCAACCCCTTAGCAGTTGATCTAAGTGCTTTGGATATCAAATGCTAATTTTATGGTGTTATAGTCTGGAATAAAGAATATTAGTTATTTTTACTAATGTTTTTAAGTTTACAAATTAATATAAAATGGTTAAATTATAACTTTATATTTGACTTAGTAATGAATGAAGTTAAAGTAATAATTTTTTATTAAGATAGTAATAAAAATGTTTAATTCAAAATCATCAATTTAAGCGGTTAAAATTCAAAGGTTTTTATAAGACTTTTTGTTTTCAATTATACTCGTATATGAATATCATAGTTTGTACATAACTTATCTTCCTAATTATTGGACTCACGCTTCCATCAGCGGGTAAGGAGAATCAGATTGATAGAATAATTTAATGAACGTTAAAACGGATCAATTATATGCTGGAATATAAGATCGAATCAAAGGTCATTATGCTGGATAGGACATAGGAGTGGTGTTTTATATACACCATTCCTTTTTTAATCGAACAGCTAGTGTGCTACTATCAGCGAATCACGATGAGGCCGCAAAGCTACGAATAAAAAGAAGAAGGTAGATATATTTTAACAATGATTGCTGATATCAGTCAGCAAGCTATCCAAAATAGATGATGGATAAAACCACATTCCAAGCACACCATTAGCTGAACCTTTACATTTGGTGGCTAGATTCTTGAACCATGTAGATAAAGCTACCGTTGAATGCCTAGATTATTAGTATATCCTTTTGCTAACTCATATTTGTGTATTCTTATTGTACATCTACCATAACCATAATATGTTCTTATATATTATAAATGTTCATTGTACATAAACCCTATTACTAGTTCTATCTCCTCCGATATGAGCCTAATAAAGGGAACATATGCTAGCATATCATAGTTTTTTTTTTTTTTTTTTTGAGAGAACAAAATATCATAGTTGACAACACATAAGGCACGAACTGAATTTTATTCATAAACAATGTTAAATCTTCTAATCACATATCACCCTAGACTTTTTCCGAAATGCCACGAAATATATGAATATAACATATAAACATGAATTAAGAACAAGTTCGCCCAAATAAGTTTAATCGTGTGTAATCAGAGTCATTAGGCTCATAACTTTATAAGCAAGTGTCGTTGGTGGTCTTACACACTTAGACATGAACCATCACATTCAATAATTTCTCAATATGCATGTGAGTTCGTTAAATTTCATTAAATTGAAGAAAAACCCTATAATTATAAATAATTAAGTATTTATATATGAA
Source organism: Corrigiola litoralis (assembly GCA_901111285.1). Classification (NCBI taxonomy): domain Eukaryota; kingdom Viridiplantae; phylum Streptophyta; class Magnoliopsida; order Caryophyllales; family Caryophyllaceae; genus Corrigiola; species Corrigiola litoralis. Next base: position 14,529 of record CAAKMY010125194.1, on the reverse strand, counting down.
TAAGCTAAGGTTAGTTTTGGTGTCACGATTATGCTAATTAAATGTTAAGTTATTCTAGTCAAATTTCAGATGGTGATCATTTTCCATTTGTATCAATTGTGATTTTCTTGTACATCAATATAAATACATGTAAATACAAGGATAGTAAAACCCACATTTGACCATAAGTCACTAAAAGAATATTTTTCTTTTTGGTACATAAAGAATATTTAAGACCTTTACTAAATACTACGTGTCTAAGCATTATTAGACACAAAATTTGTCTAATACTTATAATTAGTAAAGTCATAAAAACTATATAAAAGAAAAACATATTTAATAACTCTAATAAAAAATATTAGACATTTTTCTTGTTCTCTGATATTTAAGGGTAGGGCATTGTCCAAAACGTTTGGAAGAAGAGTACTCGTTCACCAAATTCTTTAGTCCGACGACTTTGAATCTAAGGTCAAGCACATCACAGATGTTCTTTGTGAATTTTCTGCGTTTTGTTAGGCATAAGAAAATACAACATGGTCTATGACACATTCCTTTAGTCAAAGGTGGCTTTCAATGTGTCAAATCTTGGTAGAAATGAATCAATTATTTGGGCACATCATGGTCAACGAAGCTCGGTGGAGGTTCGGGGTCAAATGTGGGTTTTACTGAAGAACTGCCAAATTGTCAATTACTAGACTTGCAGTTTTATAGTAGTTTCTAGTTTTATTTGTTTTTTCCTCCATATCATTTCGGAGTTGGGAGTGTCACCAAATGCCATGTCAAAATTGTTGATCGGTCAAATTGAAAATCTTCTAGTTACCAAAAAACTTTTTTGTATTGAAACCAAATTTTAAAAAGGGCAAATTTATAGTGATTAGAGAAATAGTGTACTCGTATGACTAAAGATTAAGTCGGTTTTGGGTTGGATATTTCGATTCAGGTGATGTCAGTTTGGTTCAACTCGGATCATGGTAACTTTGGCTAAATCAGATTCAACTCGAGTCGGGTCGGGTCGGGTCACATGGTGCTTTTGAATCTGATAAGTTTTGAATCAAATCAGTTTTGAATGAATTCGGTAAAGTCAATCTGTGTTATTTTATCACATTAGTAAAGTTCGACGGAACATTATATATCAAGTTTGATGAATAAGTTAAATGATACTATATAAACAAACTTTTACATCATTTTTTATGAGAATTATCTATGATCTAATCATATTTGAGTTTGAGATGTATATCGACTCATATCAGTTCGGTTCATATTTTGAGGTGAATTGGTTTTAACTCAGCACACATTGAGTTTGGCTCGATTTTAAATGTTAACTTCTGGGGTGTATCAAATTTCAATTAAACTTTGATTAAGGTAGAGTAGGTTTCAAATTATGAGTTTAGGTCGGATCCATCAGGTTAACTTTATCAGCTTTATCATTTAGCTACCGATGAGTCTTGATAAATGACCGAATAAAATTAAATTGTTCTAGTAGCTACACCCAACGTAGTCATTGTAACTAGCCCTCTTTGGTTTTGTAGTCACCTCCAAAGCACCATGACAAGGGTTTTAGGGCTGATACAAACCAACAAACGTAGTCATTGTAAAAGTTGGATACTTAATACTTAGATTATTGAGACAGATCATGATGGCTACCTAAATGAAAAAAGTTTTGACTATTTTGACTGTTGAAGATAACGATGGCAATACTTCTTACAATGCACTAGCAGTAAACAGTAGTAATGTGTGTGAGTGTTTCCTGCATTGCTAGTACTATACTACTATCTGAAGGCAACTAACCGTTCTCCATATGTAATACTCATATTTGTTCATTTTACCCGTTGATATTAAGCAAATGTATGTTCTTCTGTCCATCGGGCCAGCCCAAGGATTTAGAAGGTTAGGACCTCTTATCTAGGCGTGGACTCTGTCCTTGTTGAAGCATCTACGTTGGACCCAATTATTTTGCAGAGCTCTCGTGATTTCTAGGCCGATATTTGCTATTGGGTTGGGGCCGATGACCCTGGTGTACAACTAGGGTTGTTCCTTGGTCCTGAACCGTACCGAATCGGACCGGACTAGAGACCGAAACATACAGAATATGAGACTCAAAGACGTGAGCTAATTAGAGGTGTAGACTTGTATCATTCGTTTAAAGTAAATATAAAGTCAATGATAAAAGCCTCGACGCAATGTGATTCATAACTCATTGCGAAAACAAACATTAGAAATACACGATTATGACATCTTTGTTTTTCTATCTATGCAATTGAAACGTACATGTAAATCTAAAAGAATGATATACAATACTTATACATGCATATTGAAGCGTATACTCCTCATACCTTGTCACATAGCACGTCACATTGACATATTTGCAACGAAAACCCCACATACATACATGAATACATTACAACACAGTCTAAACAAAAAGTTTAAATAAAGTTTTTTTCTAAAAGAATTATCTAGATTTACATTGACCAAACTATCCTTTTTAAACACTTGAATTTCGAGCCAGAGTTTTTAATGTCTAAATTTTTCTAGTTTACACCACTTTATTTTAATCCAAGTACGAGTCAAGTAACTCCTTAAAAACGACAAATTTCTCCAATAATAAAATACTTCTAATCAGTAAATTTTGTCTTCAATTTCTCTTCGTGGCATGAAATAAATTGTTCGCATTCCTCAATCTTAACTAAGACTTTTGATTAAAGTGGAATATTTCTTTATTCGTTGACACTATTTGCTTAAAATGACAAGTTCAAATGACTATTTTATTACTACAAAACAAATAACTATTTTACAACCGTTTAATTTTAACTATACTCATATCACTTGATCTAACTATGTTTCAAAAATAAATAAAAAAATTAAACTCTATGTTGAGTCAAAGTGTAAGGAACGAGACAAGATGACGACCTATGAGAATGAGAGACACGAAAATTGTCGCGGGGAAACCTGAAGAACAAGTAAAACGTGACTAAAAGATTATGTCTTCAGTTTGGCGGTCTTACACACACACACACTCACATAGTCACATCATACACATTATCCAACCGCAACTTTCTCCCACTTACTAAAACATTCCATTCGACCGCCGATCAACGCTCACGATGAAGCAAACCACCTGGCCCTCCCAATCCAACGGCTCCCCTTTCACCGCCCTCCCCTTATCCAAACCCAACCACAAACCCAAGCCCAAGCCCAAGCCCAAACCCAACCCCATCACTTCCCGACCGTCCGATCATATTAGAGACTTCTCATCCCTACCGTACGATCTCCTCACCCGAATTTCCGCAACTTTCACCCAGCGGGACCTCAACGCGGCGTCCCTGGTGTGTAAAACGTGGCACGACGCGTTGCGGCCGCTGCGAGAAGCGATGCTGCTGCTGAGGTGGGGGAAGAGGTTCAAGCATGGCCGGGGTGGGGTCAAGCCCAACTTGGAGAAGGCCCTGGAGTCTTTTTTAAAAGGGGCCGCCCGCGGGTCGAGCTTGGCGATGGTGGATGCGGGTCTGGTTTATTGGGAGATGGGCCGTAGAGAGGAGGGTGTTGGGTTTTATCGGCGTGCTGCTGAGCTTGGTGACCCGTCTGGGCAGTGTAATTTGGCTATTGCTTACTTGCAAGGTGTGTGTTGCCGCTTTACTAGCTCAGCTAGCTGACATCTATGTGTTATGTTGTTTTATTTAATGTATTATGTGTTACGTATAGAAACTTTACTAGCTAAGCTAGCTGACATCTGGCGTGTTATGTTGTTTTATTTAATGTATTATGTGTTACAGATGGAAACATTACGAGCTGAGCTAACTGACATTTGGCATGTTATGTTTTTTTTTTCTTTTGTAATGTGACTATTTTTTTTTGTGTTACATGTACAAAGGTTGCGAGTTGAGCTAGCTCATCAGCGTGCTATTTTTTTTTTTAATGTGACTAATAGTAATGTGTTACATATAGAAACGTTACGAGTTGAGCTAGCTGATAGCTGCCTCTTATGTTACTTTTTCAATATGACAAATAATAATGTGTTACATGTAGAAAAATGACTAGCCGAGATAGCTGACATTAGCTGATTAGCATGTTATCTTATTTTTTTGAAAGTAGCCAATAATTCTGTGTTACATATAGAAACATGTGGGATTCTACTTATTAGTACTTGGCTAGTGAAGTGGTACAAAAGAGTATATGTGATGGACTACCTTTTTTAATTGTTGACTTAGTCTTCTTATTTTTTCGAAAGGAAAAAGTTATTGATTTTTAATTGTGATGAATGATTTAGGAGTGAAATGCGAGTTAAAATTCATAACATAGAGCATTTCTACATCCCCTAACTTAGTCAAATGATATGGTAGTTTAAATTTTTCATAAGATTGTTTAATAATTCTTTACTACAAGAGGAGCAAAAAAATATGAAAAAGTTTGAGGAGGTAATTGGTATTTACAGATTGACTTAGGACATTTATTTATGGACTGCCTATAAAGAATTGAAGGGCTATAATTATGTTTGCGGTATAGAAGTCAGATATAAGGGTTACTTAGTGTGGGAATATGAGTAAAAAGAGGTACTTACTGCTGTGTGTGAATGTGTGATCACACAGGGATGCATCACAGTGCTCAAAAGTAGAGTAGAAAAGCTGAATTTATGGTGAAGTTGTGTTGGAGGACATGTAAGATGTGATGGTGGTGTTGCCAATGGGGTGTTGCATTGGAGAGAAATGTTATAGGTTTTAATTTGCTGATATTGTGACTTTTCAGAATGTTAGTGTATTTTCACTTATTTGAAACATGTCAGTACTTGAGCAGATGCATAAATGGCACAATCTTTGTAAATTACTTGTATAAGTTTTTGTGGAACTTTGGTTAATTATGTCAAAGGCAGGGGATCTGATGAAAACGATACACATAAATTGTACCCTTTGAAGGAATCGATGTTGCTTAGATAGGTAAACCATAAGCAGTTAAGCATGGGCGGGTCCGGATTAAGCCCAAGTTATAGAAGGTTTTGGACTTTTCTTTAAAGGTGTAGCCTGTGGCTCGAGTTTGACGATAGTGGATGCGGTGTTTAGTTTATTGAAAAACAGGCCGGCAAGAAGAGGCGGTTAGGTTATATTGCCGTGCTTATGAGCTTGGTGATTCTGCAGGTCAATGTAACTTGGCTATAGCTTTTGGAAGAAAACTCTTGTGATGAGTGATTTAAGAGTTAAATGCGAGCTGGAATTCGAAGGAGAGCGCTTTGTTTTTTTAGGTTTGCTAACATTCAGTGTGGTGTTGGTAAAGCATAAGACTGGTGCAATCATTCTTGTAAATTAGTTAGAGTAGTGAAAATTTGGAAGAAAAATTGCACAGGTATAAGTTATCAATGATCAATTCAGGACATTGTTTTCGACTGCCGGTAAAGAATTGATAGGCCATCATGATCGTGGGATAGAAGTCGATAGAAGGATTAGTTAGTACTTAGTGGAGAGATTTGTGTAAAACAGGTAACTGGAGCTGTCTTTTGCTTTGGGTTGGACCAGAGTGTTCAAATGGGGAGTACAAAAGTTGTATTATGGGGGTGGTTGTGTTGGAGGGCATGTAGGTTGTGATGCTGGTTTTGTCAGTAAGAGGTTGCATTGTTGAGGATATTTTTAGGTCTTACATTCGCTCATATTGTGACCGCCTCAGCTGGTCTTGGCTATTCACTAGTTTGAAACATTTGCTACTGTAGCAGAATAGCAGATACATCATACATGAATGGGATCATTGTGGATCATCGGGTTTTTTGTTGGTGAAATTCTAGGAATTCTTATGCCTCAGGCTGGTGAACTATTGGACTTGATACACATATAAAGAAGTTTGGAACTTTCTATTTGGCTCTGGGGCTTCCTCTCAGTCAGTTGATTGAAGTTTGGCTTGACTTCCTATCTGAATGGAAAAAGCAGCCTTGTGTGATATGATGAGTTATCTTGATGGAACATAATCCAATTTCTGGGGGTATCAGACACTCCGATTGTCATCTCCATGCACACCTTGTGCAAAAAATATTACACAAACGCCCTTTTCTTTTTCTGTTTTATTTTCCGCAAAGTATGCCACTTTTCTTTGTTTGTAACACTTCCTTGTCACTGTTTCTAGATCAAATTGAATTTCACTAGCTACTAAGTGTCTACTTAACTCAGTTTACAACCTGTCTCCAAAGTTTCAGTTGACTTGCAAAAGACGGGGTCAAAATTGTTGGTCTATCCGATAGAATATGTATTTTTTTTATAATCTGCGATAATAATATCCCTAGAAGTATTCAGGAGTCAAGTGCTGGAAACTTGTTTATCTTTGTCAAAAAACCTTTGTTTCAAAAAATCTGTCAAGGTTTCAAGTAAAAAAGAAAATTTGAGGTGCAGATATTGGATGCATGAGTATAATGTAGAACATAAACAACTGGAGTTTTCAGTAATGTAGTAGGTCTCTTACATGCATGCTCTCATGTATGCAGCTGACTCTGCTAATACTAAGGAAGCTGTCAAGTTGTTGTTACAATCTGCCTCTGCTGGCCATGTCCGTGCTCAGTACCAACTAGCACTTTGTCTGCATCAGGGGCGTGGAATTGATCGAAATCAACCTGAAGCTGTATGTACTTCTTATCTTTATTTGAAATATTTTTTAAGCCAGGTCGCTTCTCCCCCGCTCCTTCTGTAATTAGGACTTTCTGACTTCTTGGTGTTACTTGCATTTTGTATAGTAAAGTCTTGGCTGGTATCTGAGATGCTGTATCAGACAACATTTTTGAGGACCAACCTTGCAATAATATATTGATTTTTGAGCAGGCTAAGTGGTACCTCAGAGCTGCAGAGCGTGGGTATGCTCGTGCCATGTATAATGCATCACTGTGCTACTCATCTGGTGAAGGGTTTCCGCAAAGTCATCCACAAGCTAAGAAATGGATGAAACGGGCTGCTGATCATGGCCACACCAAAGCCCAGTTTGAGCATGGACTTAATCTGTTCTCTGTATGTACATACTCGCCTTTAGAAATATATAGATTACTAGATCAGCATATAGCTTATGTCTTGTTGCTTTAGTTTTAACTGATTTCTGTGCTTCCTTAGGCCTTACATTGAGGATTCTGTTGTGGCACTTTGGCAGGAAGGAGAGATGATGAAAGCTGTTGTCTACCTGGAACTTGCTAGCCGTGCAGGTGAGGTTGGTGCATTTCATGTAAGGGATGTAATTCTCCAACAACTGTCAGCTGCTTCGCGTGAGCGTGCTATGCATCTTGCTGATATATGGCGCCCCTTGCCTTCATCACGCTGACCTGAGGTAGGCCAATATTGTTTGTCCCCTTCCCCTTCGACTATTTTTTTTCTTTTCTTACCATGGTATGTAAAGTTTTGATTTATATTAGATTTTGAGGTATATCTGTGTGTTCTTCTGCAGGTTGTATAACAGGTTAGGATTGAGCTGTGACATATAAAGGAGCTGTGACATCTTGAGAGTATGTGTATTAAAGTGAGAGAGGCTACACACCTTTTATCGCATTGCTGTGTAAACTCCTTATAGAAACATATGTTGATGGACATTAGGCTCTCGAGATCGCGTGGCCTGGAGAAAGCTGGTCTGGAGGATAAGCTTCTTATTAAAGTTGCACAAAGACAAAGCCATGGAGCAGCTAAGAATCATATGTATATAGAAGAAAGTCTTGAAGATGGCGTAAACTCAACATGATGTGAATTAAATATACAACATGCATACGGCATACCAATGGTCTAGATCAGACATGCAGGGGTTGCTGTTCGAAGGCGAATTGGAATTCAAGAAGTTGCTTCTAAGAGAAGTCTTTTAGATGGTTTAATGTTTCGTTGTTTTTCCTTTCAACCAAGAAGATGGAACATGATTAGTTGCATCATCTGGTTGATGCTCTGGTGGTTGTCTTTGAACTTTGAAGTATCTGCTACAAGAAAAGCTTTGTAATTGTAGTTGCAGGCTTGCAGCTATTATTTTGGTAGAAATATGTATATTTAGCCCCAGGCAATGGTAGTCAAGGGCGACGACTTCTCCAACCCATTTTTTCTCCTGGTGCAACACCCATTGTAAATTTTAGATACTGTTAAAAAAGTTTTACATTCTATGGCTTTCTTGTAATGGTCGGTTGTGTTCTACAGTTACTGATTCAATTTTCTTCTCTCAATACCAAGAGAGTCATAGTTTGATGTTAAAGACACAGGATCCCTAAAGAGGGCACAAGTTCCCCGTCCCACCCTTTCTTTTGATATAATTGTTATCAATATGCTATCCTTTGTGGCTTAAAAGAAGCCAATAATAAAAAATACAATATACAAAACTTCTTGCAAGTTGCAATGCTCTTGATTGTGAAGTTTTAGCTCATGTTGGCTGGAACTTCTTACATATGAAACATTGACATCACACTGCACAGCTTCGTAAAATCTTTTCTATGCTTATTACTTGCAAAAATCAGATCTTTACAAATAACAAGGGTTCACTGACGTGCGTTTTTAACCTTAATCAGAACGTAGATTCATACAATCCATATAAAACCACAAAATCAGATTGTACAAGTGAGAGGCTTAAACAAATTTTAAGCCTCAAAGGTGTTCACCTTTTGTCACTTAAATTCACCAAAGACCTGAGAACCCCAGGATTAATTTTATCAGCGAGAGCACCCATCGATGAGATTATCAGGGACTTCTCCTTCACATCACTGTGGAGCTTCTTCGATTCAAACTCGAGCCTATCTTGATCTGCAGCAGCATCAAGAAGAACAATGAATACTGCTTGACTAAAAGCCATATCTTAGTTTAGCAAATGGTAACAGTGTAACACTAAAGATTAGTTATCAAGAAATTGAGTAATCACCCTGATCTCCCCAATTTCTTTCCTCATAGTGCTCAGTTGAGATAGTGTAAGACAGAACTAAAAGTAGCCATTTGTTTTCCAGATAGCTCATAAGTAAGGAACAATCATAAATCAGACCAAACATAGGTAGCTATTTGTCAAACCATCAGCTTATTATGTTCAAAGGATATGTTTCTTAGTCTGTCCTAGCAGGGAGTATATTTCTAAACTTCACCAGGACAAAACTCATCTAGCAATTCAGAATTTTTGAGACACAAAGTTAATGTAGATCCCCAGTTCTACAATCCGTTGTTCAACTGCAAATTTTTCATGCCACATGAGTTCAAAGGAAAATCAAACCTGTTAAAAAGTTCACAAAGATTAAACAGAGATTAACTCATGAAAGTTTCGGGAGTAGACTGCTCGTATAGAAGGATAAGATGAGATTTTACCACGGTACATACGTATTCAAGGTGATTGAGCCTACCTAACTTGGACATACAAAACCAGCTATTAACATGACACAAGTCAACGCACCTTTTTCTATAATGGTATGAGCAGCATGAAACGGGACCTGAGCAAAGACATCAGTTCCAGGGAACACCATCCACATATTCTCAGTTGAGTCATGGTTTCCACATGTCGTACAGACCTCTTGAACCAAGGGCTTGGCACCAACGCCTCCAACCTCCTTCATGATAGACTCAAATGGTGAAGGCACACTCGTTTTCGTTGTATGTGCCCTCTTCCTAAGTGCTGTAAGTGCTTCTCTATTTCCATTCCGCAATCTGTCATTTTCCACACTCTGCATATATATATGAATTGCAATCAGAAACTTGCCCTTTCTTGCCTGGAGGGGTGGGGTAGGGGGTTTAACAGACCCACTGGATTACGAATTAACGTGATTTGGGATCAGGTTGAAGTAATAGGGACTGTACAAGCTACATTACTTGGGTTCAGTCACGACTTCGCATGACGCGGAAACCTAAAGCAGCACCGTGAGCATCTGTCCAGTCCAGAGCAAAGACAACCAAACTTGTAGAGGAAAAACCACAACCAGCAGCCCATCAAAGCTAGAAACTTGTTGTCTTGTTTGACTAAGAAACGCCTCATTGTCACATTTTTAAAGTTATGAATGCAAAGGATAAACATCACAACTGGACCCTCCCGTTATTTTTATCCACAACGAATAGCACGGAATCAACAAACAGAACCTGTAAGCAATGAAAATACTAGGATCCAGCTCTTTCCACTCCCTCATATTCGCTAATTGCTGGACAACCCCCCCCCCCCCCAAACCACCATCCTATACTGGGATCAGAGTAGGTCCCACTTCTTCAACTTCTTTGCAGATCCTAGATGGCAAAAACTTCGAGCAGCCCGCTCAAACTGGTCTAAAACGCTCTACAGTTTAACGGCCACGCTCAATTTTTTCGGCCTTGCTCCTAGAGATAAGCCTAAAGTACCATTATCGGACACTTTTTACACAGACATGAATACTCGATGTCAAGCTAAAACAGGCAAAATTTTGAAATTTCAATCATGTCCAACACACGAACATACACCCTTGTCCAAACCGGACACCAAGTCTGAGCAACATAGAAGCCAGTTAGCCCTACCACCAAAAACAGTCTCGCTCGAACTAGACCCACTGCCATCACTATCCCACAGTAATTGGGTAAGAGTAAGACAAGAATAAGCTGAAAATTGGTGGCTTGTTTAGTTAAAAACCACCAAACAGCTATTCATCTAATTTCTTTGGTACATCCGAGCAGCTAATGCTGGCTCGGGGAGGGGGTACGAGGATTCAAGCCTGGAAACCCCCAATCACTTGCTCAATAGCGGATAACTTTTAAATTGCGGGCAGCAATTCTATTCGTTTCGCTATAATTTTCAATCTTTTCTACATTTTTCTACCCTTTTCTACCAAATTTAATGAATACCGAGTCGCTACTAGTTGTATCCGCCCCCCAACCTTGCATTCTACTATATATGGCAATGAGTTCAAATTATCAATAACGCAACACTATTCCTTAATTCTTATTCAGCTAGTCCTATGAGAGACCGTCTACTTTTATCATAAAAAATAGACTAAGCCATGCTGGTCCAATAAAGGCACATAAATCTACAACTAATTTGGCTTTATAGGGAGTTTAAAAAAATTTACCAAGTAAAGAGTTGGCCGGTCTTTTCTAATAATTTGTGTTCTTATTTTCACAACAAAGCCACATATTATAGCATGATTTTATAGCCCAAAACCAATAAACAAACAAAAAAACAAACAATATGGCATAAGATGAAACAAAGTTATCCTTAAAGCACTCGAAAAATAGAAGTCAATAATAAAGAGAAAAGGGTACCTGGTGACGAGATAAGAGAAGCTGCTCGGCTACAAGTTCGAGGTGGGTGAGTTGTTTTTGTACCTCGCTTATATTTCCATCCATGCCTTTTTCTGCTCTCACTCACTCACTCACTCACTCACTCTTGGACTTTGGATTTTGGAGTTTATATGCGTTTCTGGGTAATCAGTTTAGGGAGGGTTAAGTCTGGATATTTAACTTTTGTTGTAAAAATCTCTTTCACAAATTTGTGAAATTTATTGAAAAAAGTAATATAAAAATTGAAAAAGTAAGGATGCAAATGTCGTCTTTGAGATTGTGTAAATAGAAAGTATAAGCTTATTATAGGTCAGAGGGAATATATCAAGAAGCAAATAGAAGGAAATGAGTGTGACGATAGGAGTATAATATGAGTATAATTATAGCATACAAACAAAAGAAGTTGATTCGTATTGTGTGTAGTTTGATTGATTAAGAGAAGGATCACACGGGTATTATATGAAAACAAAAAAAAAAGAAAAATAATAGTTACGTTAGTAATCGAAAGGTTGTGTTGATTAAATCATTTGGTATAAAAGCTTAGTAGTATGCTCTTAGGGTATACTAGATCATAATTGTAGCATATGACAATATCATTCCTCCTTCTTGATATATTTACGGTGTGTTTATTGCTCGATTCAAACATGTGAATAATGGAGTAAACCGATAGTTTGGGCTATGCCTAACCTACTTTTTGCCAATTTTCTTGTTCTATTTATCATTATATGTGTGTAGGATGCCTCCCACAAATTTTCATCCACTCCATTTCGTGGCCGAAACGAGGTTTTTTCGTGGGTTATAGTCCACAAAAACCGGCTTTTTCGGTCGAATTTCACATTTCTTGGTAATGTTCCGAAAGTGACTGAAAATGCTCCTAGGGTATAGTGGAGCATAATTGTAGCATATGGCAATGTCATTTCTCCTTCTTGATAAATTTACGGTGTGTTTATTACTTGATTCGAGCATGTCAATAATGGACAACCGAAGAATTGGGCTATGCCTAAGCTACTTTTTCCCAGTTTTATTCTTCAATTCTTTACTATATATGTCTAGGATGCCTCCCGCCAATTTTTGTCCGATTCCATTTTGGGGCCGAAACATGGTATTTTTCATGGGTTATAGTCCACAAAAACCAGCTTTTTCAAGTCATTTTTGGTTTTACGAGAAATGTTTCGAGAGTGACCGAGCATCATCCTAGGGTATACAGGAGCATAATTGTAGCATATGGGAATGTCATTCCTCTTTTTTGCTAGATTTACGATGTGTTTATCGCTCGATTCGAGTATGTGAATAATGAACAAAACCGATGCTTTGGGCTATAATTAGGCTGCTTTTTGCCAATTTTATTGTTCTATTGTTCATTATATGTGTCTAGGATGCCTCCCTCAAATATTCGTCCGATTCCATTTCGGAGCCGAAACGATGTTTTTCTCGTGGGTTATAGTCCACAAAAACCGGCTTTTTCGGTCGATTTTTGGTTTTACGGGAAATGTTCCGAAAGTGACCGAGCATCCTCCTAGGGTGTACCGGAGCATAATTGTAGCATATGGCAATGTCATTCCTCCTTCTTGATAGATTTACGGTGTGTTTATCGCTCGATTAAAACATGTGAATAATGAACTAAACCGATAGTTTGGGCTATGGCTAAGCTACTTTTTGCCAATTTTCTTATTCTAATTATCATTATATGTGTCTAGGATGCCTCCCGCAAATTTTCGTCGGATTCCATTTCGGGGCCGAAACAAGGTTTTTTCGTCCGAAATTGACCGAGAACGCTCCTATGGTATACTGGAGCATAATTGTAGCATATGACAATGTCATTTCTCCTTTTTGATAAATTTACGGTGTGTTTATTACTTGATTCGAGCATGTCAATAATGGACAAAACCAATGAATTGGGCTATGCCTAAGCAACTTTTTGCTAGTTGTATTCTTCAAATCTTTATTATATATGTCTAGGATGCCTCCCACCAATTTTTGTCCGATTCCATTTTGGGGTCGAAACAGGGTATTTTTCGTGGGTTATAGTCCACAAAAACCGGCTTTTTCAAGTGATTTTTGGTTTTACGGGAAATGTTCCGAAAGTGACCGAGCATCCTCCTAGGGTATACTGGAGCATAATTGTAGCATATGGCAATTCCATTCTCCTTCTTGATATATTTACGGTGTGTTTTACGCTCGATTCGAGTATGTGAATAATGGACAAAACCGATGCTTTGGGCTATGTCTAGACTACTTTTTGCCAATTTTTTTGTTTTATAGTTCATTACATGTGTCTAGGATGCCTTTCTCAAATTTTCGTTCGATTCCATTTCGGATCTGTAACGATGTTTTTCTCGTGGGTTATAGTCCACAAAAACCGGCTTTTTCGGTCGATTTTTGGTTTTACGGAAAATGTTCCGAAAGTGACCGAGCCTTCTCCTAGGGTATACTGGAGCATAATTGTATCATATGGCAATGTCATTCCTCCTTCTTGATAGATTTACGGTGTGTTTATCGCTCGATTCGAGTATGTAAATAACGGACAAAACCGATGAATTGGACTAGTCCTAAGCTACTTTTTGCCAGTTTTATTCTTCAATTCTTTATTATATATGTCTAGGATGCCTCCTGCCGTTTTTTGTCCGATTCCATTTTGGGGCCGAAACATGGTATTTTTCGTGGGTTATAGTCCACAAAAACCGGCTTTTTCAAGTGATTTTTGGTTTTACGGGAAATGTTTTGAAAGTGACCGAGCATCCTCCTAGGGTATACTGGAGCATAATTATAGCATATGGCAATGTCATTCCTCCTTCTTGATAGATTTACGGTGTGTTTATCGCTCGATTCGAGTATGTAAATTACGGACAAAACTGATGAATTGGAATATGCCTAAGCTACTTTTTGCCAGTTTTATTCTTCAATTCTTTATTTTATATGTCTAGGATGCCTCACGCCATTTTTTGTCCGATTTCATTTTGGGGCCGAAACATGGTATTTTTCGTGGGTTATAGTCCACAAAAACCGGCTTTTTCAAATGATTTTTGGTTTTACGGGAAATGTTTCGAAAGTGATCGAGCATTCTCCTAGGGTATACCGGAGCATAATTGTAGCATATGGCAATGTCATTCCTCCTTCTTGATAGATTTACGGTGTGTTTATCGCTCGATTCGAGTATGTGAATAATGAACAAAACCGATACTTTGGGCTATGTTTAGGCTACTTTTTGCCAATTTTATTGTTCTATTGTTTATTATATGTGTCTAGGATGCCTCCCTCAAATTTTCGTCCGATTCTATTTCGGAGCCGAAACGATGTTTTTCTCGTGGGTTATAGTCCACAAAAACCGGCTTATTCGGTCGATTTTTGGTTTTACGGGAAATGT
>CAAKMY010125150.1:0-14574 GCA_901111285.1 Corrigiola litoralis | reverse complement strand
CAATTCTAGCAATAGATTAATAACAAGTATAACTAGGTGATCAATCTAGCATGCAAGCATATTAATCATATAATAAAGCAATAGAGATTTATCAATACTTAATAATAATTATGCAAAGGATTAGAAACTCACAATTAATATAACTCGAATTCAAGTCTGAACCAAAGTAATAGGAGATTAGTTTAACCATAATCTTAGAGAGAGAAATTCTCCCTTCTCTCTAGGATTAGAAATAGAAAGAAATAACAAAAGAGGAAAGGAGGTCGCTTACCTCAAGCTTGCGTTTCAAGCAAGCTTTTCTCAATGGCAAGGACGAGGGGACGTCCACCAAAAACTACAGCAATCCCTTCCTCTTCAAATGGGGATTCTTGATGGTGGTATTATCTCAAATGATGAAGTGGTTGGAGAATTATCTAATACCCAGCTCGATGGAAGACCTTCTTCTGTTACTTTTGGTGATTTTTTGCCTAAAATTGCTTCCCAGACACTACCAGGTAGTGATTATGTTTCTCCACCTGTTGTAGAAGATGTTAATGTTATAGAGGATCCTATTACTGTTGATATCCCTGAGAATTGTGCTGATAATGTTGTGGGTGAGACGATTGCATGGAATGATAAAGTTACTAAAAGGATGGGTAAAGGCTTGAAACTGGATTTTGTGGATTTAGAGAAGGATTCTGAGGTGGAAATTTCTGAGGATGATACTGCGGATGAACTCACTTATTGGCAACACACTCTGGTTATTACTACCCTGGGTACTAGAATTTCTGCTCTGCAACTGGAGCAGTTTGCCAAGAGGCACTGGAATGGAGGTCCGCAGCCACAAATCCTATACTATAAAAAAGGCTGGTATTATGCAAGATTTG
Organism: Corrigiola litoralis; assembly: GCA_901111285.1. Lineage (NCBI taxonomy): Eukaryota > Viridiplantae > Streptophyta > Magnoliopsida > Caryophyllales > Caryophyllaceae > Corrigiola > Corrigiola litoralis. The sequence goes on along the minus strand of CAAKMY010125150.1, from coordinate 13,708 downwards.
GGTGTGCTGAGGATAAGGAATTGGTCCTTAGGGGAGGGCCTTGGATTTTAGCTGGAGTAACATTGGTTATCAAACCATGGACACCTCTGTTTTGTCGGAAATATGAGAAAATGTCTATTGTTCTTGTCTGGGTGCTCTTTCCTGATCTAGACCCTTATTTTTGGTCTCAAAAAGGATTGAGTAAATTAGCTAGTAGGGTTGGCAGGCCCCTTTATGCTGATGACTTCACTGCTAGTTAAGGGAAAATTTCATTTGCTCGAGTGTTAGTGGAGGTGGATGTTTCTGTCGATTTGCCTTTGGATATACCTGTGAATACCCCTTTCTGTGGTAGATTGGTTCAGAGGGTGGAGTATGAGTGGCTTCCTTACTATTGTAAGGGATGTCATAAGCTTGGCCATGATGACAAGCATTGTCCTGTGCAAAGGAAGAAAGCTGCTAAGGTTATAAGGCAGGCTGCTCAAATGGTTTATAGGCCTGTGCAGCAGACTTCTAAGGTTGCTAGTGCTCTCAAGGATGCAGAGGTTCCTGTTGTTACTGAAGGGGACAAGGATGCAGATGAAATTATTGGAGATGTTATGGTTGCTGATAATGCAGTGTTTACTCCAGTTTCTTCTCGTAGTAGGAGGATTTCTTCAGATATCCTAGGAGTTGTTTTATCTGCTAATAAATTCTCTCCATTAGCTTTTCATGCTGATGTAGGGGATTCTGACTCTGATAATTTAGTGTATGAAGAGAATTGTGCAATTGGTGGTATTATTGGGCTAGTTGGGGAGGTTATTGTTGTACCTTCCCCCCCTGATCCATGATTCTCTCTTCTTGGAACATCAGGGGGATGAATGACCCCCTGAAGCAACAGGAGGTTTTGAACTTTCTGTTGGTGAGTAAAGTTGATATGGCTGCTATTTTAGAAACAAGAGTTAAGGAAGTTAAGTGTTCTAGAATTTGTAGGAGGTAATTTAGAAGGTTTAATGTGGCTACTAATTATTCTCATCACTATAATGGGAGAATTTGGTTGTTTTGGAAGTCTCAGTCTATGGATGTTCAGATAACTCACACTTCTGATCAGATGATTCACTGTTCTTTTTGTCATTTATTGACAAATTTTTCTGGTCAAGTTTCTTTCATTTATGCTTCTAATGATGCAACTGTTAGAAGGCACTTGTGGTCTGATTTAATCAATCTTTCAGGGGGCATTGTGGTTCCTTGGATTTTACTTGGGGATTTTAATGTAGTTTTAGCGATGGAAGAGAAAATCAGTCCTGCTGATTTTAGTCTTGCTAATATTTCTGATTTTGCTGACTCTGTTCATGATGCAAATTTGGTTGATTTGCCTACTCAGGGTCCTGTTTTTACTTGGTCTAATCACCAAGAGGATGATCGGAGAGTGTAGGCCAGGCTTGATAGAGCCTTAGTCAATGCTGCTTGGCTCTTAAATTCTGTTGTCTCCACTGTTGAGGTGTTACCTGAGGGAGTCTCTGATCACTGTCCTATCCTTGTTACCATTAACAATGCTGTTCAGATTAAGAGCTCTTTTAAGTTCCTTAATTGTTGGTCTCATGATACTCATTTCCTGGAGAAAGTTGCTGAAGTTTGGAATAGAACTTATGAGGGTTTTTCTATGTATCAGCTGGTTTCTAAACTTAAGTGTTTAAAACCTGTTTTTAAGAAGATGCATAGGGCTTCTTATGCTGGTAATTCTGGTAGGGTCAAGGACTGTAAGGAGAGATTAAGTAGCTGTCAGATGCAGCTGTATGCTGATCCCTTGAATGTTTCTCTTCAATAGTCTGAGAAGCAGAATAGGGAGCAGTATTTGAGGCTGAAAAAAGCTGAAATGGGTTTTTATGCTCAGAAAGCTAAAATCAAAGAAGTAAATCTTGGTGACTCTGGTACTCACTATTTTCATGCTAAATGCAAGAAATTGCAAGCTAGGAAATATGTGGGTAAAATTAAAAAGTGTTTCTGGTGACACTTGTTCTGGTCAGGATCAGGTTGCTGGTGCTTTCTTGAGCTATTATCAGGATCTTTTGGGCTCTGCTACTGCTTCTAGTCCTTATCCTGCTGGCACTTTGAATGGTGCTATTCTTACTGCTGAGCATCAAGCTAAACTTCACCTGAATTTTACTAATGCTGATATCAAGCATGCTCTGTTCTCCATTGATGAATTGAAGAGTCCAGGACCTGATGGTTTTTCTTCTGGATTTTTTAAATCTGCTTGGGATATTGTTGGAGCTGATGTGTGCAGAGCTATTCATGATTTTTTTCGAGTTGGCAAGTTGCTGGGGGAGGTTAATTCTACTATGATTTCTCTTATTCCTAAATCTGATTCACCTGAATCAGTGACAGACTTTAGGCCCATTTCCTGCTGCTTTACTATTAATAAAACAATCAGTAAACTTCTTGTTTCTAGAATTCAGGAAGTGGTTGATGTGCTTATTGGTCCTGAGCAAGCAGCCTTTGTTAAATCCAGGAGTTTATCTGATAATATTTTGCTCAATCAAGAATTGGCTAGGAAATACACTAGGAAGTCAGTCTCCCCTAGGTGTATTGTCAAAATTGACATCAAGAAAGCTTTTAACTCAGTTTCATGGAGTTTTCTGAGTCAAATTCTTATTGATTTTGGGTTCCCTAAGTTGTTTGTTCAGAGGATTATGACTTGTATTACTTCTACAAGATTTGCTTTGAATATTAATGGTAGTAGTGTTGGCTACTTTAAAGGGTAGAAAGGGCTTAGGCAGGGGGATCCCTTATCTCCTTATATGTTTGTTCTATGTATGGAAGTGTTATCTAGGCTTCTGAGGAATCTGCCTGGCAGTAAGAATTTTTCTAGTCATCCTAAGTACACCAGGGTTGGCCTTAATCATCTATTATTTGCAGATGATTTACTGGTTTTTGTTAGAGCTGATGTTCCTTCAGTAAGTGCAGTTGCTGAGGTTATGTCTAAGTTTGCTGCTTACTCTGGTCTTGTTGCCAATCCATTAAAAACTTGTGTGTATTTTGGTGGAGTCTCTGATGGTGTTAAGCAGGAAATTTTACATGCTACTGGTTATGCAGTTGGTAATTTCCCTTTTAGATACTTAGGGCTGCCTTTGAATTCCTCTAGGCTCACCACTGCAATGTATCAAGTTCTGTTTGATAAAATCAGGAAGAGAATTCAGAATTGGGCCAACAATTTTCTCTCTTATGCCGGTAGAGTCCAATTGATAAAATCTGTGGTTTTTGGTCTGGAAAACTTCTGGTGTACTTGTCTCCTCTTGCCTAAGGGTGTGGTTAAAAGAATTCAGGGGATTTGCAGGGCCTTTCTTTGGGGTTGTGCTGAGGGTGGCCATAAAATGACTTTCAGAAGTTGGGATGCTTTATGTCACCCTAAAGCTGAAGGAGGTATGGGTATCAAAGAACTGCTAAGCTGGAACAAGTCTCTGATCATGAAATGGATTTGGAAGCTGCACTTTGACAAGCAGGATATTTGGTGTAATTGGATTAGACAGCATGTCCTTAAAGGCCAGTCTGTTTGGTCAGTTGTGTGTAAGTCTGATGATTCTTGGTCCTGGAAGGCTATTGTCTCAGTCAGAGATGATTTAATCTGGCTACTGGTGGTCTTTCTCAAGCTGTGGCAGTTTTAGAGAAGTGGACTGTTAATGGTTCAATATTTGTGAGCAGAGCTTATGATTTTTTCAGACCTAAAGCTCCTGTGAAACCTTGGATGCATACTGTCTGGGACTCTTCTGTTCTTCCTAGACATTCTTTTCTGGGTTCATTGGCTGCTTTTAGTGCTATTCCCACAGTAGATAATCTGTGCAGCAGAGGCATGGTTATTGTGAATAGGTGCATTCTCTGTAAATGTGCCTGTGAATCCTGTCATCATCTATTTTTTCTTTGCTCGTTTTCTCATGCTGTGAGGAGTGCTGTTCTGAAATGGCATGGTTCAGCGAGAGGAGTGTTAAGCTATAGGCATGAGCTGGAATGGATGCATAAGTATAATCGGGGTAATCAATGGAGCAAGAAATGGCTTAGGTGTGCTTTGCTTGCTACAGTGGCTGAGATTTGGAGAGAAAGAAATTCTAGAATTTTTTGTGGGGTTGATAGTACTATAGAGCACCTTGTTCATAGGTTTAAAGTTTTGGTCTGTATCCATTTGTTCTGTATTAGCAAAGGTGTACCCGAGGCTATTGTAACTGAAAATCTGCTAGATTGATATCCTTTTGGGAATCTTTCTAGTTCCTTTTGGGAATCTTTCTAGTTTTGGTTTTTCTTTTTGAATTGGAATAAAATTTGTTCTTTTTCAAAAAAAAAAAAAAAAAAGGAGATTAGTTCTCCATAAGCATAATAAACTTCAAGTGTTGAGAATAGGCTACTAGAATAATGATAGAGTCCATATTCTAGGTCTAAAAAGTCTCTTATATAACCTAAAAACAAGTCTCCCAAAAAGATTAGGAAACTAAAGTCATCCGATCAAACCCGGGTAGAAAAAAGGAAAATCTGACTTCGATAAGTTCGCGACTCGCGAAGACGTTCGCGACTCCCGAAACTGGGAAACTCGTGACTCGCGAATATTCTTCGCGACTCGCGAAACTGCTACTGCCTCAGAACTGCGATTTGCCCTCGCGACTCGCGAATCACCTTCTGATATCTAATCTTCACCAAATCACTCTTCAACTCTTCAAACCTCGCCTCGGGATCTTCACTTCACTTAATCCTCGAGCTCGGGGCGGCAATGAGTTGATGAGTACGCCTTTGACTTCATAATAGACATTATAACCGTGCAAATGCATAAACATCATGTAACACACTAATTAGTCAAAAGGCACCTCTAAATGAGGTAAAAATACCAACTTACGCACTATAAAATAGCGCGCATCAACTACCTCAAAGGGGGTCCTCTTGGTTGCAAAAGAGGGAGCTATGTTGTATGCAAACTCTGCTTGAGCTAATTGTCCATCCCAATCCTTCCGTGATTTACTAAACAAGCTCCTGAGAATAGTAACTAATGTTTTATTAGTTACCTCTGTCTGTCCATCGGTTTGGGGATGGTATAGGCTGTGCTGAATAGAAGCTGTGTTTTAAGCATCTTCCATAATGATCTTCGGAAATGGGTGAAAAACTTTGTGTCTCTGTCGGACACCATGGCTCTTGGAATGCCAGGTAACTTGACTATTTCTCTTAAATACACTCCCGCCAAATTCACTGCATCTTCAGTCTTCTTACAGGGCACAAACTGACCCTTGAGAACCTATCCACTACCACCATGATAGAGTCCTTTTTCCTTGCTGTCCTTGGCAATGCCACTTTGAAGTCAAGGCTTACATCTTCCCATGGCTTCACATGTGTAGGGAGGGGTGTGTAGGGCCCTGATTCAAAATGACTCTTTGATTGCTAACACTTGGTGCACCTTTGAATATGGTCCTGAACATCACCTTGCATCTTTGGCCAAAAGAACTCATCTTGTAGTATATCAAGAGTCTTGTTCACACCAAAATGTCGAGCCAAACCTCCTCATGCACCTCCCTAACAAGGACTCCCCTGTATGTATGCTTAGATACACATAGCTTAGTACCTTTGAACATGTATCCATTCTGCACAGAGTACTCTCCCAATCCTTCTGATTGAGCCTTGACCAATTTCTCAACAAAATCAGAGCCTGATGCATAACTTTCTTTTAGGAATTCAAAACCCAAATCTTGCTTTCTAACAGTGCTAAGCAGTGAACTCTTCTGGTTAAGGCATCAGCAAAGACATCTGACTTACCACTCTTGTATACAGCTTGCTACTCCTGAGAAAGTAACTGAATCTTCAAGAAAAAAGCATTTCTCTAGTTTTGCATACAGCTTGCTACTCCTGAGAAATTAAAAAATCAGTCTGGGATGTTCAAGGTGCTCCTCTGTTGTATATCAGAATGTCATCGAAAAAGACCACCACAAAATTCCCCAAATAAGGTCTGAGAACTTATGTCATCAATGACCCAAAAGGCATCACTAGCCACTCATACAGCCCATTCTTTATCTTGAATGCAGTCTTCTACTCATCTCCCTCTTTGATTCTCACTTGATATTATCCATGCCTCACATCAACCTTAGAGAACACCTTGGAACCTGCCATCTCATCTAAAATATCATTGAGCCTAGGTATAGGGACTTTGTACTTGACAATAATATTGTTGATGGCCCTATTGTCTATGCACATCCTCCATGTCCCCTCCATTTTAGGAAAAATAAGGGATGGTAATACACAAGGGCTTAAGTTAGGCCTAATGAACCTCTTTTGCATAAACTCTTCTACTTGCCTCTGCAACTCTTCTAACAGAATTTGCAAATATGCTGTTTGATACCCCTCAAAGGAGGTAACTGACTTTGCAAATATTCCAGATAAACATCTGAAAATTCTTCTAACAGAAGTTTGAATTCTGGTTTCTGCACAGGGATGGAATTGTTGCTTTCTTTGGCCACCAACACAAAGACCAAGTGCTTATTGTTAATTTCTTCTTCTAATTCCTTCTCACTCAACAATAAGACTTTTCTGTGAGCATTCCCAAGACTTGCAGTTTCATGGGGTTTCAGAAAACTCATAGGTGCCAAAGTGATCTTTTTTACCATCCTTTTTAAAGGAGCAGGTATTTCTCCTCCCATCATGTAAAGTGCTCTTGTCAAACTCCTAAGGTCTACCAAGAAAGATGTGGCATGCATCCATTGGCAATATGTCACGCAACAGTTGGTCCTTATACATGCACCTTGCCAATGGAAAGTGGAATAACGGCCTGTCTTGTTACTCTCACTTATTCTTCTTTATTCGGCCATCTTAGCTTGTAGGGTTGGGGGTGAGCTGTGGTGAGTATTTGCAGCCTTTCAATCAGTGTATTAGTAACTACATTCGAGCTGCTCCCCCTATCTACGATCAGATGACAAACCTTGCCCATTACTTTGCACCTTGACTGAAAATTCTGGTTTCTTTGCTCATTAGAAAGCCCTTCAAGTGTAGCATGCATGACCCTCCATAACACAAGAGATATTCCAACATCAGGTTCAATCAAATGTTCAATCTCTGCTTTCCCTTCCTCTGATTCAGACTGCTCATCAGAAATTTCCTCAAAAAGCTCCTTCCCTATCTGAATCTGCTCAAACTTTACTATAGTGAGAGCTCTTTTTGTAGGACAGTCTCTCATGAAATGACCAAAACCCTGACAGTGAAAGAATCTCTTCATATAATCAACAGGAGGTGTAGGTGAAGTTCTAGCAATACCCTTGCTTTTATCAGCAATATTTGTTTTAGTAGTCACCTTGCTGAAACTGCCAGGTCTTACAAAAGGTCTAGTGTAAGACTTTTGCACATGGGCCTTATTTTTAGATCTTTTCTCAACTTTCTGAGCCATTTTAGTCACCTCATCAAAGTGTATCAATGGTTGCACTTCTATCTGATGCAAGAGCTTCGGGTCTAAACCTCTGATAAACCTAGCAATTTTCTACTCGGTTTTTTCTATTAATTCACATTATTGTGTCAATTGTTCAAACTCCCTTAGATAGGACTCCATAGAGGTATCTGGCTCTTGTTTCAACTTATTCAACTGCATATACAAATCTTGTGAATAGTCTCTAGGAACAAAAGGTTTTTGATGTGTTTTTTAAGCTTTTTCCTAGACCTTATGGCTTCTTTTCCTTCCCTTGCTCTCTAACTCTTAAGGTTTTCATACCACAAGGATACATAAGCCTTAAACTTGAGTACGACCACTTTACATTTCCTCCTATGATCATATTCCTTAAATTCAAAGATTCTCTTTGCAGATCTTAACCAATATAAGAAGACTACAGGATTCAAAGTACCAAGAAATTCAGGGAGTACGTTCTACCTTTAAGGATCTGTCATCAGGGTCAGGATGTTGTGCATTCCTTTGTAGGGGCCTGAAATAGTGGCTCTCTTCCTCTTTTCCCATTCAGGAGGCACAACACCATGTTTGTGTCTCTGACCACCATCAGGAGGCTCCCTAGGGTGCATGTTATGTCTCTGCAAGTTGCTCCCTAGGGCCTGAAATAGTGGCTCTCTTCCTCTTTTCCCATTCAGGAGGCACAACACCATGTTTGTGTCTCTGACCACCATCAGGAGGCTCCCTAGGGTGCATGTTATGTCTCTGCAAGTTGCCCTGCAGGTCATGAACTCAAGCTAGATTGAGAGTCTTCAGTTGTTTTGCCATGACCCCCATTAGGTTGGTCATGGCTTCCATTTTGTAGCTCCAGTATGCCAATCGTGTCGACTTGCTTTGGCTGAGACTCTAGTGACATTGTGACAGTAGAAAATATAGTAAACGTGAGTTATTTGTGGTTATAGTGTTTGGGATAAAGTAAGGGTTCTTTGTTAGCTATTGTAAGTAGAGAAATGGTTTCGTGGTGTTATAGAAAAGGGTAAGACCTTTCCTACTGTTGTATAAGCCAAAAGATACTAAGCAGGCACTAAAGTCGCTATCTTTTGATTACTCAGTGATAACCTTGGCTCTGATAACCATATGCAGCATAAAACTACCAACCTTCTGAGTAATAAAGGCTATGTGTAAAACAAACACCACTCAGACAAACAAAAAAGTAAAAACAAAGGCAGGCTATGACATTGAAATCACCCTTAATTGCTCAGATATGACAAGGAACAAGAGTCCAACATTGGAATTGGTTCGAAATCCCCTGACTAATGGCACAACAGGCCTTGTTACTCACCCTTTTACACACAACAGGCCTTGTTACTCACCCTTTTACACACAACAGGTAATAGACAGAGGAAAAAGGACTCAACTGGTCCAAGGTTTTACTAAATTCTCATTAATCAAGTCTGACCATTACAATGTGATGCGAACACGCAGAAGCTTCGGATTAAATAATAATCGCACCAAATAAACTCTCAAGAACAAATATGGGAACCTGTGTTTTTTTCATTTTTGTATGTGTTTAACATAAAAAAAAAATGATATGAACACGATATAGACCTATGGATCGTGAACTACGATTAACCCGAAACACCAATTCGTGTTAACCCACAAAACTGAATTGGAATTCAGGCTTTAGTCAAAAGTTGAAGTTAGTCTCAACTCAAGTTTCGATCTCAACGATCTTTTGTGAACTCACAATTTTCATTAATCAATATCTAGGGTTTATAATAACATAAGAGTCCTTAAAAAACAACGGAAATCGTCCAAATAAAAGAAACCTAATACAATAAGAAAACTTCCCGCAAAACAAAACAACCCGCATAAAATAAGTTCGCTCGACTCGAATGAAGTTCGTTCGAAACTTTCTTGCTTTCTGCCTGTTTCCGCGCGACTGACGATTGGAGGCTGCTTATATTCATTCGAGTCGAGTGATGTTCATTCGATTCACATGATGTCCATTCGAGTCGAACTATAGCCAATCCGTGCATCTTCTCGCCTTATTCGTTCAAAGCAACTTCTTCCGCGCTTCAGGTATCAACTCGAACCATTAGAACACTCGTACAACAATGACATCACAAGTCCCTAGAAGCTTAAACTCATCATCCATCGCACTTGGATCACAATGTAAGCATAAGTGATGAGGTGTCGTTTAGCCCCATACAACAATAAAAACCTTATTAAACACCAAAATTAATTACAAAATAGTATCGGGTAAATAAGGATCGATCCCACAGGGAGATTGGAAAAACTAGATTAAAGCTAACTAATTTACTACATGACTGTAAACAACTTATATAATATACAAATTAAAAAGAAATAACTAATTACACTATTTACGCATTCACGAAAATTAGGGGGGTTTTATATGATGGTCTGAAAATAAATAGAATATTAAACTATCAACCTACTAATATACTAGTGAAGTCAAGCGACATTTAGCACATAATATTAGACATAATCGAGTTCGATAAAAGTAACTGGACCACTTTAGACAAATTCGATTCTAGATTAATAGGCTAATATAAGTGAATTCTACTAGGAGTAATTCCTTATTTTACTCTTGTAATCAATTCAGTATTAGAACCAAATCGATACTAGCTAAGTGAAATCTCGTAGGTCTCGCGACAAACATCAAATTAACACAGCCGCATTAAATCCATATTAACCCAACTAAATCCATATGCATAAACATGTAAACCAGTTGACATACTATGACTATCTAATTCAATTCGACACCTTGCGCAAGTTCAAACTTAATTAGCGTCCTAAGATTACTAGCTTTCGAACTAGGCCGTAGCTAGTAAAATCACACAAAGTATCAATTCACTTGAAACATGAAACAAATATTCAACTTTGCACANNATAGCATGATATTAATCAAAAATCTAATATTGAATAAAGTACGAATTTAACTAGGTAAAATCATAATCCAATTTACAAAGTTTCAAACTTGAACATTCTAATATACAAATGAACCCAAAAGACAATGAAATAAAAGTAGGGAACGAAGAGCTTAATAAAATATGACCGAAGATCAAACTCCCAGGACGGAGGCTCGCGCCGGCATCAGTGGGTCGGTCTCCATCTTCCATTGCTCGTGTGCTAGGACCCGCCTCTGGCTAGTTCTCTATTCTTTCCTCTCGGGTTAGACCCGAATCGCTGCCTCGGAGTCTTGTTCTCGCCTTTCATGCGTGTATGCTTGCTTGCTTCTTTTCGTCCTTCATAAAGGGTGTATATATAAATATGTTCTTGCCGAACTTCATGGACGTTGGAATCTTTCATTTGGGTAGATATTGGAAATTTTAGAATCGAGTTTGGTAATTTTCTATTTCCAACTTATGCTGTATCTTCTATTTGCTCCGTCTTTTCCTTCTTTCGTATTTTTCCTTCCCTTATGTTCCTCTTCATTCACGTGACACTTTATTTCTTTCCTTGGCCATTTTTTCTCGTTTTCCCCTTCATCTCCAATTGCTATACCGGACCTTATTTGTGTAGTAGACATATTTGACTCAAAATTCTACACAAATACAAAATTAAACAATTTAGCCATTTTAGATATAAAATATTAACTCAATGAGATAAAATCTAAAATTGACAAAACTCATATAAATCATCCAATATAGTATCCAAATACCGTGGATAATGCTAATATAAGGGAATAAAAATATATAAAATTACGCACTTATCAATAAGTCATTATATAGGCACCTTGTAGGGTTAAGATAGTCATTCTAGGATAGATATCAAGCTGTTAGAGAATATCCTCAACCTAAACAGCTTGATATGTTACACAGACTAAGGGTAAAAGCAGAAATTAACTTATATACAAACTAAGGTTATGTTGAAGCAAGGATATTCTCTTATCACAATCTTCAGTGGTAATCTAGACTCCATTTGAATCAAATGCAATGTTGTAGGGGTACTAAATCATCTACAGAATGAACAATCTAAAACACTGGTCTGTCACTATCATGGTGGTCCTGTATTTTGGGCTGTGCTATGTGAGCTGTAGGAAGTGGTCCTGTCTTTCCCTTTGTGCAGATATCTTCACTAGAGTATCACATGACTCCTAGTATTACCTAGAGGAGCTCGAGAATATGTAACATATGGTATAAAAAATCACACATGAATATGTTCACTGCACCCTTACTAGTCATTGCAGACCTTTGTTCTTACTGAGACTGTATTGCCTGACTGATTGTGATAATCAAAAGCTCTGCATTAACTTATAGTGTGTTTTAGTGATAAAATATCTCACTTATGGTCAGTAAGACCAATAACTAATCTGAGCCAACTCCTTTACTCGTAGAAGCTTGATTGAATTGCAGGCATTGTTGATTGATACTCTCACTGTAGTTCACTTCACTCTCAGGATAAGTCATGTCATGGCTCATTGTGTTTCCCTTGTAGTGAGTTAGAGTGTCCTCTGCATTAGCACCTGCTGCACTCCCCCCTTAGGCAAAATATTTGAATCCTTGGGCGTGGCATTTTTCTCCTCATCAACGGTTTTCTCGGAATTGTTATAAGGTATAGACTTACGAAAAGATGAGAATTTACTAGGGGTTTTCTCTATCATTTCAGTCTTCATAGCTAGCATGGATGCCTCTATCACGATACATACGGTTTGCCAGCCCGTCATTTCTTGCATTGTACTCTTTAATCCATTTATGTAACGAGTCACCTTCTGGCCTTTTATTTCCCCTAATTTGTTGTTCTCATACTGTCTCAAGAACTCATATGTATACTCTGACACACTACTCCTACCTTGAGGGAAATTGATGTACATCCTATACAGAACCTAATAGTCTTAAGGTAGGAATGCATCAACTGCTTCATTCACCTCCGGGTGCTGATTGGCCCTTTCCTCTATCATTACTTCTATATAACAAGCTTATCCCACCAAACTACAACAATACTTTTAGCAAGATGGGTACCATTTTAGGTTGCTTGTTTTATGACACGCTCATAGCAACAAAGAATCCATCAGCATCAATGTGTCCTTCTAAGAATTCCTCAACCGCATAGTTATATTGAACAAAAGGATGACGGCCTTGATACCAATCGACGCAGAGCGAAAGAACGATATGATTAAGAAAGCGCTAAGAGTTCGCCAGCAACAAACTCACAAAAGTACTGGAATCCCCCCAATCTATATTTGAAATCCACCAGGTTTAGGGTTTTGACTTCAATGATCAAAGTTAAAATTTCTCCACAATTCAAAGGCCCTTATATAGTCTAAGTACTAGGGCAAAATAGAGGAAATAAACCAATAAATAAAACAATTCACAAAACTAAACAAATTGGTTGCAGCTAAGCTCGCTCGAGTCGAGTGAATCCTGCTCGACTCGAGTGAGACTTATTATCTCGTTGAAGTCTCGTTCTTGACTTCCTACCTACTTATGCTCTACTCAAGCCATTGCTCGAGCGCTTCACTCGACTCAAGGGTATCTTTAAAACACCCCTTCTTGCGATGCCATCTCATCCTCATTCCACACAGATAATTCGCTACATCAATGAGATACCTTCCTATAAACTTTTTTTTGTATTCTTTATCAACTTCCTTGCATAGTTACTCCGTAAAAGGACGTGCTTTCTGTCCCCCCAAAATAATTTTATGTCGTCGTTATATTTATGTCGTCGTTATATTTTCCATTTTTTTATAATTGTTCCAAATATTCACTTACATAACATCCCTCAAACTTCACTCTCTTCTCTTTTTTACCCAAACTCACTCAAACATCCAACACCAACACTCATGTGACATTCTTCTCAAAAGAAATACAAAAAACACTCGATTCACATACCTGACCTCCCTACACTTATGTGATTGGGCCATGTGTAGACTTAGTGATTTTAATGATTCCAAACAAGTAATGATTACAAACAAAGTATAAGCATGATTGAATCATTAATTATGTTTATAGTATGTTGTGTTTTTTGTAGTGATTGTATACATGTGTAGAATGTGTGATGAACCAGTTCACAACACTATATGCTTAAGTGTTTGATACAAGATGAACAAATATAGAAAGAGCAAGTGATGAACCAAGACTTGGAATATCATATGGAAGATCACAATGGACAGAAGTCACATTTCATATAAAGGTATGATGGTAAGATATGCATTAAGTGTAGTGACTTAGTCCATGCACTAGTGACCAAGTCTTGGAGGTAAGAACGGTTTTGATTGAAGTCTTATCTTATCAAAAACGTATTGAAATATTTGGATATGATCTAATATATTCTTCTCTTGGTATATATATTATTATTTCGGATGATATATCTTGGATATGATTGATTGAATAGAAT
>CAAKMY010125098.1:0-14668 GCA_901111285.1 Corrigiola litoralis | reverse complement strand
TTAGTACCTGATTTGTTATAAAGTCTATAGTTCAGTACCCAAATGAGTGCTTAACTCGGGATAAACGGATGTATTGCTACTTGCGACCTATATTGCCCTCTGTTTTTATTTTCAATTATAGATGTGATGACTTCATTTTACACAGGTGACCTTGAAGCTTGGTACCAAACGTGAGCAACAAAGGCTGATGTAGTGATGTGAGACGCAATGGTGAAGAGGAACTTAAGAGTCAATCACTCTTGGATAGTTGGATCGATCATTGGTGAGTGTGCCTAGTAACAGCTCAATGATTATGGACAAGGTAACTTGAAAACTTATTGGACAATTAAAATGTAGTGTAAGTATACTGCTTTTGAGATGTTTTTCTTAGGTTTGCATATCCATCTATATTTCTTCTTTGTTGATCGTTTAGAAGTTGTCGAATGTCATAGATTTTCTGTTTAAGAGTTTCCCACCACAAGTTATTCTACTGTCCTGATTACTGCAGGCTGTCTTACATTCTTCAATCTGAACCAAGGGAAAAGAACCATATCACCACAAGTGTTGTATCTGGCAAAGGTTACTTCCTGCCTTCCTGGTGTAAAATCGGCGAGCTATAAACAAATGATGCGAATTTGGAGTCGAAAACGACCCGATATTCATGAATGTAGCAGATTTTGGAGCCGTATTACTTATTTTAGGGAGGACAAGAACATGTTGCACATAATTAGGCATGATTTTTGTGAACTCCTCCCTCCTGTAACTGATGCCAGCTTTTCCACTCACAATATCACTGAATCTAGCAGCTCCAACAGGCACCCTTTCTCCGTACAGTTCTACTACAATTCTTCCTGTTGGCTGCCCATCAATGGATATGTCCAAGAATGCCCGTTTAGTTGAAATTGTAATCAGGTTGCTTTTTGTATCGTATTGAAGTTTTGTTTGAAGTTCTGTATGAATTGAAGTATTATTAGCTGAAGTTGTATTGCAATCACTTGTCTTGAAGTCCTTGATTCGAAAGCCGAAAGTGAATTTGTTACTGGGATTTTACATACTTGCAACTATCTACCGGCCGGGTATTGTTATGACCATTGCCTGGTTGCAATGAGGAACCGACGTCAAATTTTATTTCTTTACTCGATCTATAATTACGTATAACAATAATTTTGAATTAGAAAAAAAAATGACATAAACAAAAAGATATGATAGAGAATGACAAAAGAATTCAAATAACACCTTTATTTATATAAGTTCAGAAAAACCAAATAATACTAAAATATACCGTGTCATAACAATTAGAAGTTCAACAACCTAAATTTAATAACAAGAAGTCAACAACCATATACTTAAACATCTATCTTTTCCTGAGATAAAGCGCCTATTCAACGACATAAATGCAGATCATTTAATAAAGTGAGAGTTTCGACATACTCGGAGGAATAAAAGGCACAGTATAGCTTAGACTCGAGTATATTAGAATATGTATGATTTTCTGGATCATACTCAAGTAAATCTAGATCAGAGTCTGTCAATAAAAGGCGTTGCTCATCCTTGGTGACTCCAAATATGCTCCCCAAGTCTAGTTTTAGAGTGAACAATTTGGTCCAGGACTCTGAGACACCATACTCTTTCATGACCCAAATGTTAGTAGAGGGTGTTGCATACTCGATATGACTGAGGCAACAAAGTGATCCCCATAATTCAACCAAACATAATTCGTTATCAACATCATCATCGTCATATTGCCGATTAGTGTCAAGCAACGCTCTCTCAGGTAAGTTCATCTCAGTGAATACTTCATGTGTTAGGTCGAATGAGAGCACCCTTGATCTATCATTGAAAATAGTGTCATCCAATTCCTCAACACCTATCCAATGCATAGCTCCGTGTAAAGATACAGCACGACCATTTGGGAGACATGAGGGAGAGTTGTCTTGCGCATTAATAACCCTCCATGTATCGTTCAACTCATAAACCTCGACCATCATTGGAAAAGTATGTACAATCCTAATTATTTTGTACGTGTCAGTGTCGTCCACGTACCAAAATCCCATGGAAACTCCTATCTCATCATCACCTATGATGTCATCAGATAGCAATGGTTGAGGGAGTGTCAGGTATGCCCTAATCGCAGGATTCCATAAGATGACTAATTTAGAGTGACAAGCGGATAATATGTCACACAAACAAATTAGACCTTTACATATTCCAACTACCATAACTGTCACGTCATAATCCAATGATAGGGTATCTTGTTCGAAGGCCGCAAGCAATTCTCTCACAGGCAACTCCATCCTCTGGCTTTCAACCCGGATATTGCCTTGACTCAGTGCAAATACATCCACTCCAGTACAATCCTCTTCATCTTCATCATATTCTTCATATTCTTCATATTCTTCATGTTCGTCTCCTTCATATTCAGAATACTGCTTAATAGACAACATCTGACAATAATTCTCCTTACAAGCCATGACTTTTATGGTGTGTCTGGCTATGAAATCAGGACTAGAAATATAAGAGTGCCAAAACTTCGAAGCGCACATAAATCGACACAATGCATTCACGGATTTCAGAAGTATATCCTCCATAATCTCGAATGGGATATCAGGGAGCGACATCTTCACTCTTTTCTTAGTAGGAAGTATGAACCGATATCAAATTAAAGCAACGATATCAAATTAAAGCAAGAAATTATTATATAGGGTGACAGTATATATTTGTTGAAAGGAGAGAGGAATTTTAGCGATACTGATATAACATGCACGTATGAGACCCGCTGCTTATATAGGGGAGTATTTGTTCCACAATTGGTGTAGGATGTTGACTCTTTCTTTAACTTTTCCAAATAGGAATAGGAAAGACTAGTAGAATAATTAAAGCACGTGATATTTTAACGTGACCCTCCAGTAACTTAGTTCCCAATCGATTCTTACTTGCGACTTAGTGCGCTCCTTTCATACAAAAAAAAAAACAGTAACTTAGTTAATTTAGTAATCTTGATTATTTCAACGTGGCCTTATTAACTTAGTTAAGTTTACTAAGTCTTAGTTAACTTAGTAATTTTATTTTTTTAATTTTAAATTTCTATTTATAGGACTTATATATTAAAGTGTTTTTTATCGAAAATATGCGCACAAAATCGCTCATAAGAATAGCATACTCACAATTAAGATAAAAGAGCTATAAATACTTAAGCGAGTTATTTTCTTACTAATATATTAAAGTTGCCAACAAGGATCAGAAGCTCATATAAACTTCCAAACAAACCAAAATCATATTTAAACAAACTAAAATCACATTTAAACAATAAAAGGAGTTGCATAGAATCAATTATAATTTGAGAGAGCTAGTTTTTAAGTCAAAGTAGCCAATTAAGAGACACCCAATTAGTTGTATTTTGTTTCAACAATGGAGCAAGTTGAAACGTCAGAGGAAACTATGTCAACTGTAAGTAATTAAATTGTTTTGTCTTGTTTCATGTGTTAGTTCAGTTTCATTATAATGTTTGTATTATTTTGCATCTTTGCTTAGTTTTATGATTTGGGTTTTGGTTTTATATGTTGGTTGGTGCATTTTTGTTTCAAAGTTGAGAACTTGGAGTGAATGGTGATTTGGGTATGTTTGTTTCCAAGTTGGTAGCTTGTTCTTGGGAAACATTTGATGTTGTTGGCAACTTTATTATAAACATTTGATCTTGGTAGTTTCATTATAAATTTATAATGAAGGATTATGATCATGGTAATGATTTATTCTGTAATTTGAAATCAATGAGGGCCAGTTGAAACTGGGTTGTTCAAAGTTTTGTTCAAAGTAAGCTACTTTATGACTACTTTCTTTATGTTCGAAGATATGATATATTTAGTGATGAGGGAAAGTTATGTTGTACTCATTTGTTTCTGGTTTATGCATGAAAGATTTAAAGACTAATTTCTCGCTGATAGACTTTGATTATATTGCTGATTAAGAGCTTCTGGACATTGTTTGGTTGATAGAATTTTTACATTAATGTTGGTTTCAATGAAGAAGTTAGAGTAGCTGACCAAGTAACTAACTTTTTAATAGAACTTATGTAGGAGTACTAGTTATATTGGTTTCGGGTTAGTGCGCGGGATGTTTTGCTGCATCTGTTTCATCTTTTTATGGTGGATTAAAGTCGGACTTTGAGTCTATGCCTGTTGTTTCTTGTCCATCATCTGTGTTCAATTCCAATCCTTTTTGCGGAATACTTGCGCTATTCAGTTTGTTCGGCCTCAATTTGTGTTGTCTCGTGACTTTTTGGTCTGTACAGAGAACTCAAAAGCTACCGGGAACTGTGAATTGGGGAACAGCTACTGTCGTTGGGGTCTTTGCTGGCATGCTGTACGGAGGCAGTAAAGAAGCATCAGCTTCTGTTGTAAGTGTCTCCATTTCAGTGTGGTGTAAGTTTTGGTCTCTTTTTCTACCTTAATATGTAAGTTTGAGAAATTCTTTATATAATGCCAGAGCAAGGATGCTGAAGTGACCTTGAAGCTTGGGAGTACCCCAGACAAGCGTGAGCAATATCGGTTGATGAGAGACGCGATGGAGAAGAGGTTCTTAAGAATCACTCGTGGATCCATAATAGGCGGAGTGCGCCTTGGGATGTTTACTGCTGCATTTTATGGTCTACAAAATTTTCTTGCTGAGAAACGAGGAGTCCATGATGTATATAACATCGCTGCAGCTGGGTCGGCCACTGCTGCCACATTTGGTCTGATAAGTAAGTACTGTTTACACTACTCTATTGAGCAGTACATGCCTTGGTTTTATCCGTGTAGTTCTATTGTAGTCATGTCTCACCAAGTTGATCTCATAGTATCATGAGCTATTTGGTCAATTGTTGCTAAATGATCTGAAGACTTAGCTTAACATGAGTGCCATATAGGGCATGTTTCTACTGTTCTTTCGTGCGTCTTAGGGTTTTCGTCCACTTGAAACTATACTCCAGCCTCCAGTTGAATTTGTGTAAAATTTGGATATTGTCAGGTTCAATATTGCAAGTATGACATCAGTTTGCTTTTCTGAATAAATGGCAGTTGGATCTTAATGTGACTGATAAGGTCGTCTAAACTTTAGCATGTTTGAGACTTTGAGATATAGAATAAGCCTATAAATATGATAATTGTGTACCAGAAGCAAGAGAGATGGAACCTCTATCGGCAATCTGTACTTACTGAAATTTGGTTGCAGATTGATAGCAACTTGTGCAACTTGTTTGGAAAAGAATAAGGCGTGCTTTCTCTGAAAGTTTTACAGGAGAAGTTGACACAATTATTCGACTACAGTGAATAGGGGTATTCATTGTACAGCTCCTATATAATGAGCTATTTTTAGTGAGGTTTGAAAAACTAGGTTAATAACATGGTTTATTGACTCCCTTGAATGGTGAGGGTATAGCAATTTCGTCCTTTTCTGATTTAAGCCTCAACCCACAATCTCATCCAAAGGTTGCACTCAGGCTTCAGTTAGAATCTGGTCAGAAGGATTCGACTATTGGAGATCTCTCTGAGGAGTTTTGTTCTAATATTTTCTCAAAAAATCGACTTGCTTATCAAGGCATGCATGTTTCTACTAAATTTACAAGATGGAGCTCTTGTGGACAATCTTGATGTGGCTGATGTTGCTGAACAATCTGAAAATTGGAAAAACTCCATTCTTATGGATGATAACCCGACCGCCTATCAACTTGAGTATTATTTTTGCGACACAGTAGAGTCATGTAACAAGCCTGATATTTATTGAGAATTTGACACGAGGTTTGGGGTTCTCATTGTGCGTATTCAAATTGATGATGATCGGAATTAATTCTTAAACGGAGGGCCTTATACTTTCTATCAGAAAACCATTCTTATGCAACTATGGAGTGCAGGAGTTGCAACTTTAATTATAAGGAGTTTATGAGATGTCTTCCTTTATTGGTCAAATTTCCTAATATACTGCTTAATTGTTGGGGTGCAAATGTTTTGAGTAAAATTGCTAGCCTGGTGGGGATTCCTGTTTATGCGGATGAGTGTACTGCAAATCAAACAAAAATTTCGTATGTCCTGGTGTTCATTGAAGTTGATGTGACCGTGAATTATCAATCTGAGATTACTATCTATGAACCAACTGGGAGAGAGAGGAAGCAACCTGTTGTTCTAGAATGGAAACCTGCTTTCTATCAGAAAATGTCACTTGGTTGGGCATAATTTTGCACTGTATTCTGCAAATTATACTAGTTTAGGTACTCAAAAACGTACTAAACCTAAGCAACCCAAGCAGGAGAAGTTTTGGGTACCAAAGGGAAGTATGCAGCCACAACCATATGAAGAGCAGAAACTAACTGAGGAGCCAAAACTAACTGGAATCCAGCGTATCCGGATCATACCGAGGCAAGTGGAATTCCTGTGCTTGTTGAGACTTCCTGTTGCTCTTTTCTCTTGTCAGGGAGTGCACAGGTCACCAAAAAGTCTTTTAAAGCCTTGGGATTGGATTTGCCTTCCTTACTCAGCTGGTGGTTTAAATTCTATTCTTTTTAGATCTGGAACCAACCTCCCGTTTCGAAACTGTTCTGGGCTCTTGCTATGAAGAAAGGTGACCTTAGGACTAGATGGGTCCATGCTTAATAAATTCATAGCAGAGATCTTTGGAGTATAGATGTGCCAGCTACTGGTGCTTGGATGCTGAGGAAGATCTTCATGTCACGCAGACATATTGTAAATCGGCATTCTACATGCATGCGTAGAGCTAGTAAGCTAAGTATTAGAAAAGTTTATTATGTTTAGCGGGAGCATGTATCCAAGGTTGACTGGAGGGACATTATTTGTTATAAATTTGCAGTCCCTAAAGCACGTTAATGTTGGGATTATAAAGTTTGGTGTTACTTGCCCTCTGACTAGTGCTGTGTGTGGTGATGGGCCTGAAACAAATGAACATCTATATTTAAAATGTCGGTACACTATGCAGTTTTGGCAGCAAATTTTGCAAATATTGAAGTATAGACATTCTCCTGAAGGTTGGAGTGATGAGATGAAGTGACTTCGGAGGCAGTACACAAAACTTTTCTGTCTGATATGCTGCCTTAATCTGTTCTGTCTTGAGCCGGACTCTCCCACCAGCTCGGATAGTAGTGTCAAGGAACCGCAAGGCCTCCTTTTCAGAAGGTCCCCTGCTTCGGGCATACTTGAGGTTGCAATTGCCAAAACCGTATATGCTATTTGGCTAGAAGAACACTCGTATCTTTGAAAATCACTCAAAATTTACTAGTGATTCATGTAAAGTGATTTTGTTGGACCTTGTATAGATTCGTAAACTAGAGAAACATATACTCCGTAGCTAGTATGATGGTCTTGGTGTTTGTAGTGTGACTTGTCTGAGCCTTAGTGTCTCTTACTCTCTTGTTATGATTGAACTTATTTTTAAGTTTTTTGAAATGAATAATGTCATCATTTATCAAACAAACAAAAAAAGTAGAAAGAAAACATGATTATTGATCTGTATTACTATATGCTTGTCATTGACATGTTTCCCCTTTTGTCTTGTTCAGTGCCAGGGTCTCTTCATTGGCGTGCCAGGAATGTCATGATGGGTTCTGTTCTAGGAGCAGCCTTTTGTTTTCCTCTTGGTAAATTTATAACAAATCCTTCCTCAAGATCTTTTATGTCAACTGTTTTGATGATGTTTAACGTAGTCAAGTGATAGATAAATGGGGATTAACATACAAACTATGATTTAGGTTGGGCTCATTTGAAACTAATTGAAAAAGCAAATGAAGGCAAGAATGATGTTGGAGCTGCTGATAGATGAAGCATCACTGCTCTCTCTCTCTGAAATGGATGAGGCAAGGGAGTATGAATTGATACATAGGCGATTAGGCACAATGTCTAGTTCAGAAAGGCGAATCTTCTATTGTCAAGAGAAAAAAAGGCTATTCTGCAAGACCAAATGAACTGCAAAATTTGTTGTACTTGGGATATTGCCGGGTTTCCAGTGACGGATTTGTGAAAACTTCAATACAATTTTGACCTGAGTTTGATCTTTGCGGCTGTTACGAAATGCATGTGTGCGTTAAAAGCTGAGGTTTGCTCTGCAGAGGGTAGAAAATTAGTTCTTTGTAATGCTATGTAGAAGAGAATCATGTTAAATAATGTTCTCTTACATTACATGGATCTTAGGATAGTGGATGTAAACAAATAAATCTATTTTGTAGTGCTATACTGCTATATGTTGAATATTCTGGCAAGAAAAGTTTGTGGGAACCTTGTCAATTATTCTACTAAGAAATTTTATTCGGAGAATTCACATTCATCTTTACTATTTTGCTGTACTTTGTGTTTTCGCAAACCTGAATTGTGGAAGGCAATTGCATTCTACAAACGACTTGCTTGCATAGGAGGATCTCGAGACATCTCTGATATGCAATATTAAGCAGAGATTTCAGTGCACCCCCTAGCCAGCTAGTGGTGGCCGCCTAGTTCAAACATCAACTATTGGTTATTGACTCTGTCCATGAATGTAAGAGAAGTTCATTTTTAATCTTCACAAGACAAATTAAATGGTCACCTGTCCTTTTTTTGTGTCTATTTCTTTCTCTTCTTTTTTTTTTTTTTTTTTTGTGTGTGTGTGTGTAGACAGCTTTATATGGAACCTTAGCAACATGTTGAGGATAGGGGTAAATATCAGAGAAAATTAGCCCATATGATCATTGGGGCAGTTGATCTCTGATATTTGGCCGTCTTACCGATAATGATGTAGAGGGACAAATCAAATGTAACAATAATAGCTCTAGATAAAGGGCCTGTTATCTTATACATGATTATATCCCGGGGATCCCAGAGGACCAAAAATTTGTGAATACATTTCTCAATATGACAAGAACACCAAAAATCGCCAAAATTGTGCTTGAAACTCCTGACAAAAACCAGATCAGCTGGAGGCTAATGACCTTGCAGTTGTACAGATAAGGACCAAACTCCTGCTGATTGTAGATGCCACCTCTGATTATAGACGGTATAGCCATGGGATAGATCCATATGGAATGTCTTGGGTTCCAAGCTACATTACAACTCTTTACCTGAACGTTCAGGAGAATTGTTAATGATGTAATACAATTTTAATTCTAACTAATAAATAACTCTGCACTATGAAAAAGGTTACCTTCACTGTGACTTTCCGCTGTTTTCTCTGGCACTTTACTTGCTGTTCTATTCGCATTTATAGCTAAAGTCATGCAAAACTCAAATTAGCATTCCAAATCAGAAAGAGGGATCACATGCTGAACCATCCAGAAAGTGTTGTATGTTTATTACCTTTGAATTTCCTTTTCTTCTGGGCTCTCCTCTTCTTCCTATCCTCTTTCGTTAACTCAGTATCCTCCTTGATATCTCCTTTACCAGCAAACAATTCCTCAGGGGCAAGCATAGCTGCATCTGACACAGCCAGTGGGGCTATCTGCTCATCGTAAACCAGAGTGCATGTGAGATAACAATAAGCACCGAAAAAAATTATAACTGCTTTTATCTGATAGCCAGAGCAGATGAGGTCTTAAAAGTTGCATCAGGTATGTGAATCATACCTCCTCCATGGCTAAAGCTGGAACATTTGTCTGTACAGACATGTCCTCCACAACCTGTCCAGCCAATATCTTGATTAGGGACAGCAACCCACAAACAGAAGAATTATGTTTCCATAAAAGACAAATATGGAAGCATACCGGCTTAGGAGCAAAATGGAAGTGGGAAAGTGCATCCAATTTTAAGCACAATCTTTTAAAGAGATCACTCGACTGACAAAAAAGAAAGAAAATAGGTCAGAATAGTGTTAATGTCAGAACCGAGGTCAAGAAAGGCCAAGCACACAGATTAGAGGAAAATATACAAAAAATGCACACTTGATAGATTTGACATGACAGGCTGTTCATTGAATCAGCATTGGACAACAGCTGGTGTACACTTCTAAACTGCAAACAAACCATCTATCCCCGTCTCCATCCTAATTAGTAAATAAGTAATGAATTTGTTCATTTACCCCTCCCGAATAGCTACACTGAGTCTTCCAAGTTCCAAGTAAGACAGAAAAGTACCACCTGTATCTACAAGGAACCCGCAGAAAAATAGCTGAAGTACATCAACTGTATCTACCAAGCACCAGCAGGGAAATAGCTGAAGCGCAAGGATACTCATGCTTTATAGAAGCATGCCATCGTATTCCACTAAACCACCCCCAGACTCCCAGAGCCTTGGACGAAATCCCAGCCGTGGCAAAGCAATAGACTTTGTACATAGGCTGACTAGCCCCAGTGACGCTGATAGACATGGTGTTCTATTGGAGCTTTTATAGGATAAGAAGGCATTGGTCAGCTACTTCAGAATGTAAAGCACCTTCCTATAATATTTAATCAAACCCATGATATTCTAGTATTCTACACTTCCAATAGTGCCAATGTTCAATATCTACCTTGACATGGAAAAACTCAACCTAATCAAACTTCACAAAGTCTTAGGAGAGAGGAGAAATCAAAGAGACTGGAAACACCTATTACGTCACATATACTACTTCTTATTATATCAGATACAGTATTCATAGTTGAAACGAACAGTACTACCCATCTCCTGTTCAAGTGCAATATCCTAGACCCCAAATATTAACAGATAAGAGGATATGGAAGTTGGTAAAATTGTCATGGACACAAAGAAATGGAAGTTTCAGTTGTACACACCTCCTTCTTCAACTCATCGTTATGTGACAAGGGAGCAGAAGCAAGGCCAGTCGTCTGAGCATATTCTTCCTGCAAGAATTTTACACCATCAAAAGTACTTCACAGTAATTAGGAAAAAGTAAGTCATACTTCTTACACTATAAATGATGATAAATTCTTAAATGATTCAGTCAAACATCAAATACAACAAACTGGGTTAGAAAACACAAAGCAAACTTGTAAGTGAACTGACCTCATAAATTTCAGCAAGCCCTTTCTTGCTCTTATTGTCATCCTGTAGATTAGGTTAAAAACTAGGTCAGATAACATCAATGATCAATCACAAAGCCAAAGCTTGATAAAATCCAGCACATCAGAGGGGAAGACAACAAACTCACCAGCTCCCTCCTTTCTTTAGGTGCTGCAGATGGCAACTTAGGAGCCCTTTGTACATCATCGAAATTCCCCTGAAAAATATTATGAAACTTCAGTGCTTTTGACTTCTGACAGACGTGCCCTCTCCCAACATGTGCATGAAAAGAAAAGGATGATTTTATCAAAACATAAGTTTCTTCTTAGTCAATGGGATGCCCAGAGCAATTTCAATTAGAAAATTAACCGATAAGGCTGACAACTTGATGAAGGAGATTCAGGCTTTTCCAAGGATTCGCTACGGCTTTTCCATTCCCTTTGGCGTGGCTAACTAAACTTCCAATGAAAAATTTGATGGTACCTAATGACGAATCATGTTAGCCGACCCCAAAATCAAATAGGTATTAAGGCTCTGATGTTGTTGTTGGTGTGGTGGTCTGGCTAACTCTTTTTCTTTTCCCTTTTTGGCAACTTCTCACAACAATAAAAGTCAATAAATGGCTTAAAGTGTACGAAGTACTTTTCAGTCATTCCAAAGCCATACTAGATGCTCAAGGGACAACTCCTGTGTGGAAAGTGCTCATAAACCATAGGTACTGGAGTCTGATGGTAATGCAAGTGAGCATATTAAGCGTGAATATTAAAAAAAAGTTTCTGAAGAAGGTTGACAATCACAGACCTCTGCCTAACAACCAGGTCAAGTACACAACATACTCTCAAGTGAGATGAGATGACAAAGAAGGCAAATTTTGGTTTCCCCTGTTTTTCTTTTTGATTAATGTTCATGAGAAAAGACTATGGATCAATCTCAGCCATTATCATAGTCGATGAACGCTTTTTAAAGGCTCGAGCTACAGGAATAGAAAAGGTAATGTTACTTGTAAAGTAATGTGCTTTTTCTAGTAGGGCTGGTGTGACATATAAACTTTCTCCAATGGATTACTCTGAATCAAGCAGCGCAGAGCACAGGGAGATAACAGATCAAGAACTACTGTCTCATTACAGTAAATGCCTAGATAAGTTATTAAGCCAGCACCAGGACATGAGGATCCCTGTAAAATGGATTTTATACTTGACTTTCGTTTAGTCTTTCTCCTCAAGCTATACGAGTTGGATATTCGGCGCATCTTACTTTCTACCCGGTACAATAAAAGATATTGATGTCATCTAGGAATGAACACCAGACAAAGGTCTTATAAGACTATAACCGTTAAGTGGAAAGCAAACCACATGAGTAAGCTAACAAGTTTTACCTCAAGTATTCTTTTCTTTATAATGTCCTCAATAGATGCTGTCACCTCCTCGGTGATCACAGGAGGCGGCCTGGCATTGTGCTCAAAATCAAGATCAACCTCCAAAGCACTATCTTTTGGCCTCTTGGATGCAGTAACCTATTTACATAGTAAAATATAAAAAAAGGAGTATTGAGTACAAAGTACAGCATAGGCAAAGCAAGGGTGGCTCTTATACAAATTATCCATGTAGATGATCCCTTGGAATGCAATAACTTACCTCCCCCTGCATGGTCCACTCTTTCTCAGCCAAGTTTGCTTCCTCCATCTGTTTAATTTTGGCTTGAATCTTCTCACGCTCCTTCTCATATGTCGAAAGATGTTCCTTATCCTGCAGATAAAACCGTAATCTGAGTAAGTAATAATTATTAAATAAACAAAGAGCATCTCTTGTGTTAAAGAGAAAATCCAGCAACCTCCACGTCATTTGCATCTTCCATCTCTGAGTCCTCCTTTTCATCAACGTGTTTCTGTTTTCTTTTTGGCAATTTACTCTCATCATCCATCTCAGAGTCATCTGATTCTTCTCTTTGTTTCTGTTTTCTTTTTGGGGCTTCCATGTAGAAATCTTTCGCCCTATAAGTTTTTAAGCCGAGCATGCAAGTTATCAATCAAGAGGACCAGAATGTAGATTCCAACAATAGACTAAAACTACCATAAGACAAAGTTGCTCCCCACCAAACAATTATCCTCTTTTCGGGAATGACAAGGAATGAACAAAGAGGGAAAATGAATTATTTGGCTGTCATATATAATCTCAAAACTGTAAACATTTAAGTCATATGCCCCATTGATACCAATACTGTGAACCGTAAAACTGGAATTACCACAAATTACACAAAGCTTTACAATTTTTTTGCATAACTGCTCAAATAATTGCGAAAGCCAATGACTTTGTAGGCCATGTCAAGGCAGGATTTCCATAGTGCTTGTAGAAGTAATTCTTGTAATACTCATTGTCATTGTGCTTGAAACAAAATGAATTAAACCCTTTTAACTAGCAATTAACTTTCCCAAGTAAAGATCAACTTTTAAGAGTACATTTGTCTTGTCGAAGGTGGAGCTGTGGAGGCCCATGCTCTATTTCTAAGATGGCAATAATACAATGGTCAAATATGTTACTTTATAACAAATTCTTCATCAATCAGCCACAACATGTTTAGTAATACTATTACGACACAGAAAGTCTTGAGAGAGACCGTCTGCTTTTATGCTGGCCCAACAAAGGGTTATAAATCTCTAATTTTATTTGGGCTTGCCGAAAGCTTAAGTTGATTTCCATCACAATCTACATGTCTAGCACAATGGCAATTCGGAGTAATCAACAAGCAAGTCTGAATCTTTCACAATCAGGTACTAATATTCCTGACATTATGCAAAAGAGTTATAAAAAACCCAACTCAAACTAAAAGTCCAAATAACTCACATGATGTTATAGGCTGCTTCGTCTTCATCATCGACCCCTCCCCCGTACATCATAAGCTACAAGAATAAGCCGCCAATAAGCTAACTTCCAAGTACCAAAACAACTCAAACAGACCTAAATTTCCTTGATAACAAATTCAATAAGGCATAAAACAAGCCAAAACTCAAGCAAATGTCACATTACCAACAGACTATTCAATATTGGAAATTTGGGTGTACATTCTTATAATTTTCTACCTTTAAGACCATTTTCCCTCTTTTCTACCAAATTTCTACCTTTTCTACCATTTCTCATAAAGATTGGGGTGACTACCCTTGTTACCTTCTCAATATCAAGTCAATCAGGCATAAAAATTGCAAAATTCAAACAACTTTTCCTTCCATCATAAACAAAGAGAAAACAACATGCAAAGTAACACAAATACATAGCACAAACTCTCCTCACCTTTTTGCAAGTAAATGTTTTTTATTCACCATATACCAAAGCATGTCAAACATAACCAGCAGTCCAGCAGCGAAATCAAGATTGAAAATTTGGGGTACAATTCTACTACATTCGTATAATTCTCTACCTTCATGACCATTTTCCCCCTTTTCTACCTTTCCCACCATTTTCTACCTTTCTTCACCAATTGTCAAACAATATCAGATGCACTTGCTACCTTCTCAATAACAAGTCAATCAGGCATAAAAATTGCAAATTTCAAACAATTTTCCGTTCATCATTTACCAAATTACCAACCTAAAAACAAACAAACAAACACAAATGCATAACACAAAGTCTCCTCACCTCACCAATACCACCTTCCACCTCCTCCTCACTCTCACTCTCATCCCCTTCCTCATCATCCTCCTCATCTACAACTTCCCGCTTCTTCTTCTTCTTCGCCTTCTTCTTTTTCTTCTT
>CAAKMY010125032.1:0-10374 GCA_901111285.1 Corrigiola litoralis | reverse complement strand
TAAGGCCATAATCAGACCTTGCATCCTTCAGCACTCACACTCATATGCAAAAATGGTTCATGCCACTTGAAGTGACACAAAATAAAACACATCCCTACTTGAGTACACACTACTCACAATAGCGAAGAGAGGACCTAAATCCCCTCTCGTTAGACAAACTCTCGCAGTACAGAAACCTCGCGCGTCCAAGCGCAAAGCATTATCGTAGGTTTCCTGAGGGCCAAACTCTCATTTTACTACGGTTTTTGTAATAGGCTAGATTTGCATGCTTATTTGTCCATGTGATATATTTGTTAAAACGAAATAACTGTAAGGCTAATAATAGAGGAAATGCAACTGGTTAGGACGGTACACCTTACTGACCCCTAGCTGGTAACCTTGCTCCCGAATCTGAATCTGCGGTACGTATTAAAATACGAGTCACTCATGAGGTGCTCAGATTCGTGGCTGCTGCCCCACCTCGAATTTTACATCTCATGGTCCCTTTTGGTCTACGAGGCTAGATTCGAAAGGCAAACAGTTTTTCAAGACACCGAAAGTTCTTGGTGGCGAATCTTACTCCGAAACAACGGTGCAGGAGGGGCAAAAGCACCGCACTGCCTCCCCCCTGGTGCCTACACTGGTGGCGCACCACTGGTCTTCTAGTGGTGCCAAACCAGCAGGCTGCTGGTAGCCCTCCGTGCGCTGTGCGCCACCACTGGTGGTGCACCAGGCATGGTAGGCTCCCCTCTGTTCTTGCTTGGCACACCCCCTCCATTTATGCCAACCGGGCCAACTGCCCTGCAATAGGACTCAGCCACTGAAAGGCTGGGAACCGAGAAGTCCAAGGACTGGTCAAGGGCTCATAGCCCTTCCAGCACCTGCCCCTAAGTGGTGGTTCCCGAGCGTGACCCGCATATCTTCAATACAAGACGATTAACCCTAAGAGCCTTTGGGAAAAATGGGATCCCGTTGCGCTCACACTTATACTAGGGTATTCATGTTAGGGAATGTTCGTGACAACGTAAGGTAAGAAAACTCAAGATTAGAAAGAATACAAAAATTATATAGTCGAGTAGATATTAAAATTGCAATTTTTATTATTATTATGATTCATAATTGTTTGAGAGAGAATCTACAACATTCAACAAAGACGAAGAGGTAAAACATGGCGTAAGTGATCATCGATAAGAATGAAGAATGGAATAACCAACAACATTGCTATGTGCTTTAGGACAAAGTCATAAACCATATTCTACCGAACTAAGTTTATGACACAAGATTTTCTTGTAAATTTGATTTTTTGTTTTGTTTTTGATATCAATTTCATTTTGTGTATCTACTAAGTATTCTATTTTCATGCACGCTCCTCCAAAAATAAAAGAAAATAAGAAGAAATGTAAAGTAAAGTAAAAAAACAGGGGGGTGCGGGGGATGCGTGCAGTATAAGTCATTTAATATTTGCTTAGAGTATTGTGTTTTGGTTTCGATAATCAAGATTGAAGCGTTGAACATCCACAACATAAGTGCAAGGGATATGAGATTTTGCTTTATGGTTTCAATTAGACTCTTTATATTTGGTTATGACATTTGTTGTTGTTAGTTCATGGTTTTATGTTAATTTGTGTACAACATGTGCAGCTTGCATCCCCATATTCCTTATTAGAATTTAGTACAGAAAGCCGGAAATACCCTANNNNGCCTACCAAACAAAACTTTCTTGAAGAGGCTGGGCTGCTTCCTTTTCGGCTAGCAAAATTATGTGTGCGTGCTTGCTACTCTGCTTTACTAGTCTACTATTTATTAAGGATTTGTTATTGACTATTTGTTGAAACTTGATGGATATGGAAGTATGTTGATTTGTAATACTTGAATCTATGGTTACTTTTAATTAGGAAGAGCTAGTGTGTGCAGTTGGTACATCGTTCATATCATCGCAACTTCTAATAACCTTTACCTGTTTTTGCATATTTCTACTTTTTTTTATCATTGGTGTATATGTTTGTGGAGGTGTGATGTGATAAAGAAGAACATCACAAGATGATGGGTAAATAAGTACATTAAAAATAAGGGTAGAAAAGGAGAGTTATTGTGAAAAGAGAAGAGTCAAGGAGAAAAGGAGGATAAAGAGAGAAGAAAAATGAGACATTCAAGAAGACTAGGAGGATAAAAATGAGTTAGAAAATGAAAGTGAAAAAAATTGTTGAATTTGCTAATACTTCACAACTTGAGAGTGCTTAGTTGGTAAGGTGTTGCTACTATTAGGGCTGTTAAAAAAAAAAAAAAAAAAAAAAAACCGATCCGATTCATCCAAACTGAAAAATGGTCGATCCGATCCGAAAAATATGGTATCCGATCCGATTTTTGGTTTTCGGATTTTTCGGATCGGATATCCGAAAACTTATCGGATATTTCGGATCAGATATGGATCGGAAATTTCAGATTTTCGGGTATCCGAAATATCCGATAAATAAAAAAATAAAAAAACAAAACCTAACTAACAGTCTAACACACACAGCTCACAGCCTCACACGGAATAGCCGCTCTCCATCTCTCGCTCTCATTTTTCACATCCTCTCTCATTATCTCACACACAGCTCACACTAAACAGCCAACTACCGCCGACCGGTGCTACCTCAGGCTATCACTCTCTCACACCGCACTCGTCATCTCCAGATTCCATTTAAGGTAACAAACTTTATATTTTTATGTTGTTAATTCATTGATGTTCTTCCCTTATGTTTTGATAAAACTTAAAAGTTATATTCTTTATTGCACTATGTTGAAAGTTCTAAACTTCTAAATGAACTAGGTGTTTTATTTTACTCACTCGTCGTTTCTCTTGCTTTTTTTTTATTTTAGAATTTTTGAAGGGCTGATGAGGGAAGCTTGAGCTTTAAACTAGACATTTTAGAAAAGAGGTAGCTTTTGGTGTTTAAAGGAGTTTTAATTTGATTTACTTTTGTACTGGTTTAATTGTTCTTTAGAAGCTCCTTTGATTCTTGAGTGTCAAATCTATTCTAGTGTAATGAGTGATTTGTTAACATTTGTTGCTATTTTGCAGGTGACATTCGGATTTTGGAAACCATGTCAAGCAACCATGACAAATCTGCCACAGAGGACGAAGTTGAGTCACGAGACGAAGTTAACATTTTGGATGACTTGGAAGAAGAAGAACTCTTGCCACCCACCGGGAAGAAGAAGAAAGCAACTTCTACCGCCACTAGTAAATGTGAGGAAAATCCTCCCTCAATTCCTATTGTAAGTGACACTACCACATCCCTTAAGAGGAAGAGAAAGAAACGATCACCTTGGTGGGCTCATTATAATGAAATTAATGACGAGGACATTGCTCGATGCAAGTATTGTAAGAAGCTTATTGGTTGTGGGTCTAAAAATGGGACTAGTGTATTAAAGAATCATGTTGATAGATGTCAACAGTATCCTGCCAACCTAGATCGAAAACAAAAGCTTATAGAGTTTGAGAATAAAAATTTTGTGAGTGAAGATGGCTCAGTTGAAGTAGTAATCATTCCTAAACTGTGGCAATTTGATCAAGATTTTAGTAGAAATGAACTTGCTAGGATGCTTGTTGTTGATGAATTGCCTTTTCTTTTTGTGGAGCGTGAGGACTTTCGTGATTTTTGCAAGTCATTAAATCCTCATTTTTTTCCCTTCACGTAGTACTGCCACTCGAGATTGCTATAGTCTCTTTATTGAGGAAAGGAAGAAACTAAAGAATGTGTTTAAGAATTTATCTTCTATAGTGTGCTTCACTACTGACACATGGACTTCCAGGCAAAATTTGAGCTATATGTGTTTAACCGCCTATTTTATTGATGATAATTGGAAATTGCATAAGAAGATCATTAACTTTTGTCCTGTTGCGGGTCATGCGGGGGAAATTATTGGGAGGGCTGTTGAAAAAGTGTTTGAATGAATGGGGATTGAAAAGGATTTTGACTCTAACCGTTGATAATGCTAGTTCCAACGATACCGCCATCATATATTTGAAACCAAAAATGAACCACCACAAATCTACTATCCTAAAAGGTGAATAGTTGCATGTGAGATGTGCTGCCCACATCTTGAATTTGGTGGTGAGGGATGGGCTCACAGAAATTGTTAAGTCCATAGAAAAAGTTCGTCGTGCTGTTAGGTATGTTAGATCTTCTCCTGCTAGACTTCAAAAATTCAAAGCATGTGCTAGGGAAGAGGGTTTATGTACTAAACGACTTGTGTGTTTGGATGTTGAAACACGATGGAACTCGACTTATTTGATGCTTGAATGTGCTGTGAAGTTTAAGGATGCATTCGATAACTTGTATTTGGTTGATCAGAAGTTTGTAAAAGTGCTTGCTAAGGTTGGTGGTAAAGTTTTAGAGGATGATTGGAAGATAGTGGATAGTTTTTTGCCTTTTCTGCAAATATTCTATGATGCTACATTAAGGTTGTCTGACACTCGTTATGTGACTTTAAAATGTTATGTGTATGAGATATATGGAGTTGGTTTGATTATTTCGAGTTATTTAGAAGATCAGAATGAAGCAATAAGGGAAATGGCAATGAAAATGAAGTTGAAATATGACAAATATGTGAATAATGTTGATACGGTTAACATTTTAGTGTTTGTTGCAACTATTTTGGATCTAAGACGTAAAATGGATTATGTGACTTGGGTTGTAAAAAGTTGTTATGAGGGTGAAAAGATTACTCTTTTGACTGCAAAGATAAATTTGACTATGCGCGAAATGTTTGATTCATATAGTGAATCTATGCCTCATTTCAAAAAGAGTGAGCGAGATTTTAGTTCCACTAGCTGTTCTACTCCTACTTTCAATCACAATGAAATGGGGCGTAAAAAGCAAGTAGTGGATCTTGATTGCTATATGACAAACAAATATACAAGCGAAGGGTGGGCTGTTGTAATTGTCCAAAAGAAAAAAGAGCTGAACAGATACTTGAGTGATGCTTGTGAGCCATTTGAGTCTCAGTTTGATATTTTGCAATGGTGGAAAGAACAAAGTAAGAAGTATCCAGTTCTCCAAGCCATTGCAAGAGACGTATTGGCTATTCCAGTTTCGACAGTGGCTTCGGAGTCTGCCTTCAGTACCGGAGGACGTGTCTTGGATTCGTTTCGAACTTCCTTGACACCGAGAATGGTCGAAGCTCTTATTTTCACCCAAGATTGGATTCGCAAGTCTCATACGCCTATTTTCATTGAGGATAGTTTGTTGGAGTTGGAGAGTATGGAAGAGGGTTAGTTATGTTCGCCTTTTTTATTGGTGTGAGTTTTCTTACTTTCAATACATTCACAATAACTTATTTATGATATTGGTGTTTGAATTTCAGGTATGAAAGACTTGACTATCGAGCAACCGGTGATTGAGTTCAATGACGCGCAAGTTGAAGATGATGATACGGACTAATGAGTGTGTGGCTGATTGTTTGCTGCCTTTCTTCGTACTTTCTACTTTTCTAGTGTAGCTTTGTTTGTTGCTATGACGATGTGCTACTGGTGGCTGCAGGTTTGTGATGGTGGCTGATGCGTGTTGCTGACTGTTGTTTGCTACGTGCTGGTGTATGTTGTTTGTTGTTGTTGTTGTTGTTGTTGTATGATGTATGCTGCTGTTATATGTTGTATGCTGCTGCTGTATGTTGTATGATGTCTGCTAGTCGTTGTTGTATGCTATCTGCTGCTGTCTGCTACTGTCTATCTGCTGCTGCTGTATACTAATGTCTGTCTGATGCTGTCAGCTGCTGCCTGGTTGCTGCTGTATGCTGCTGTCTGGTTGCTGCTGGTTGCTTTTGCTAGGTGCTAATTGTTGCTGGTTGTTGCTACTATTTGCTGCAACTGCTAGCAACTGTTGTTGGCTGCTCCTGGCTACTTTGCTAGTAGCTAGTTAGCTATTGTTGGTGTATGCTTTATGTTGGTGTTGTGTGCTGATCTTGGCCTGCAGTTGTTCACTTGTTCGGCCATGCATTGGTGTTTTAAGCAAGTTTTTAGCTTCTTTGGATTATGTGTGTAATTCGTGTTGAACATCTTTCGAGTTGGACTTGTAATTTGACAAATTTTTATTTAGTAAAGTTCAAACTTCAAAAAAGAGCTTACTTATTAGTTATTACCTTTGCTATTTTCGGATATCCGGAAAATCCGATCCAAAAATTTCAGATATCCGATAATCGGATTTTTCGGATATCTGAACTTTTTCGGATCGGTTCGGATCACAAAAGTTTTGATCCGAAATTTCGGATATCCAATCCAAAAACGGATTTCGGATCGGATATCCGATAATAAACATCCCTAGCTACTATTGGAACTGACAATGGTGCTACCATTGGTCTATTTCCTTCTATCTCTTGTATCAGCTCTCTAACTCTAATCCTTACAAATTTTTAGTTCCTATTTATTTTTCATGATGCTAATGATCTTTATACTCTTATCACCCAGACACAAAGTTTATTTGATACCTAGCTAAACCTTTGTAACCTTATACGAAAAACTCTAATCTTATTATTCCCCTGAATTGGTTTGACATTACTTATGGATTTTGAGTTGGAATTTGCTGCTATATAATGTTAAGAATCATATGACTTACGATAATTTTTATGTCTTTGTCCTTACTTGATTTAATCTTTTGTTGATACAAGATGACTAATTGCATTTGGTTGTTTTCTTGCTTTTACCGTTTTTGTCTTTTTTATGATATCAAAAGAGAGAAAAAGAACTTGTATCAAGGACTTGCTTTCGCTATAGAAGGACATGAATATGTGCATACTTCTAGAGTTGATTATGTCATGATTCTTATAGTCTAGATAAAAGGATCTTTGTTTTGTGTCAATGGTTATAGATAAGGAAATAAGTTTATGCTTTTAATGTATGGCAAGTGTGTCGTTCATAATAATATATTCTCTATGTCTTATGAGATGCATAGTCTAAGGGGGAATATTCATGGATTATATTTACAACCTTAACAAGCCTAGTTTCTTGTCTAAAAACTTAAGCATTTCTTTCTATCAAAATATGATAAACTGAAGTAGCTAACATGTTCCTATATATAGCAGCTG
The DNA here is from genome assembly GCA_901111285.1 of Corrigiola litoralis. Lineage (NCBI taxonomy): Eukaryota > Viridiplantae > Streptophyta > Magnoliopsida > Caryophyllales > Caryophyllaceae > Corrigiola > Corrigiola litoralis. Next base: position 3,327 of record CAAKMY010125032.1, on the reverse strand, counting down.
CAGATCCAGACTTCTTACAAACTTTGCTAGCTAACTTGACCTCTTCCTCCCAGACTTGTGCATCCCTGCTCGATCCCCACCATCTCAGAAGTTTTTTCCATATACCGTTGTTCTAACTACACTGAAATAGTAGGTGTGACACATATTTTCATTCTCCACATTGCAAAGGACACATATGGGATCAATCCCTGGGTTCCACTTCATGACTCTGTCTTTAGTGGCTTCTCTATGCCACAAAAACAACCAAAGTACAAACACATACTTTCGTTCTGCACAATTGCAAGCTAAAATGCTTTTCCATATCACAGGCCTGATCGATCTCACCAACTAGCAACTTGTAACAAGCACTAATACACAATTTCCCCTGTACTGTGAGTGAGCTCCAGTCTTGACACAGAAACTTAAGCTTTTCTATGCTTTTAATAATTTTCCTTATGGTCCAAGATGCTATTGTTGGTATATTCGTGTTCCAAATAGTGGCATGATTTTTCGTGCACTAAACATGCACCCATCTAACCCACAACACCTCTTTGTCCTTAGCTAATGCCAAAAGAAGCTTACAGGTTGATGCAGTATTCCATATGACAAGATCGATCAAACCCAGGCCTCCACTACTCCTAGGTTTTGCAGCATGACTCCAGTTCACCAAAGCTTTCCTAGAAATATTAGAATCACCACTCCACATATAGGATCTCATTCTACTCTTGTGAGCGCAACGTGACCCCGTTTTTCGTAAAGTTTTGTTTACGAAGGTCGAGGGTCACGCTCGGGAACCACCGCATAGGGGCAGGTTCTGGCAGGGCTAGGGGCCCGTGGACCAGTCCTTGGATTTTCCGTTTCTCAGCTTTTTGGGTGGCGGGTTCTTATTGCAGGTTTTGTACAACCCGGATGGCAGAGGGGGTGGTGTGCCAAGCAAAGAACAGAGGGGGAGCAAACTCCAGGTTTGGCGTTGTCACTGACGGCGCGAGCCATAAGTGATGACGCCAACCTGTAGCTTCCTGCCACATCACCACTGTTTATGCAGTGTTGTATAATCACTAAGACGTTGTTAGTGATGACGCCAAAGAGAGAGGCAGACGGTGCCTTTGCCCTCTTTGCACTTGTTCGGTTCGGATCGGAGTCGCCACCGAGAACTTGCGGAGTCTCGAAAACCGTTTGCCTTTCGGATCTATCCTTATAACCTAAGAGGGAACATGAGATGTAGAATTCAAGGGGGGCAGCAACCACGAATATGAGCACCTCATGAGTGACTCCTATGGTAATGCGTAGTACAGATTCAGATTTGGGAGCAAGGTTACAAATTGGGCATTGGTAAGGTGTATCGACCCAACCAGTTGCATTTACCCCTACTATTAGCCTTGTAAAAGTCCGTTTTTAACAATAATGATCACATAAACATACCAGAATATAAATTTGATTGCAACACCCTAAAAGATGTCTAGATCTATTTTATTTCACATCATTACTAGTCAAGTTGTTAACATGCAATAATGGTCAGATTCAAGATCTAAGCATAAAAACAGTAATAAAAGTTAAAGTTGATGATTTTGGCCCTCAGAAGTATACGGTAATGCTTTGCGCTTGGGCGCACGAGGTTTCTTAACAACAAGAGTTTTCCTAACGGAAGGGGATTTAGGTCGTCCCTTCGTTATTGTGAGTAGTTAGTGTACTCAACTTTGGTTGTGTTTGGTTTTGTTTCACTTCAAGTGGCATGAACTAGTTATGCATAATAGTGTTAGTGCTCTAGGATGCAAAGTTTGGTTGTAGCCTTAGAAGGAAGAGTGAAAAATCAGATTTGTGAGAGAGTGCAGAAGTGTGCAGAAAAGTGGTTGTCACGTAGTTGTGTTGTAACCCGTGCGAGAATGAAAAGCAAAGGTTTTTATAGGGGAAAAATTTTGGGCGTCGTCAGTGATGGGTCGCCAATCAAACTTTTCCAGGATTGGCCAGAACATGATAAAACAGCCAGAAAATGAGTTTGGCTAAAATGCGTTTTTCAGCTTTTTGTGTGTGTTTAACCTGAAATACTGCAAAAGAACATTCTGGAATGTGTAGAGTCCTTGTCATCTGATTTTATATGTGGATCTGATTGCTGATATTTGTGTTTGACCATTCTGCTAAAAACAACTGAAAATTCCGGAACTTTCGAGATATGCAATTTCGGATCAAATACTGAAAAATGACGAAATTATGAAACAAGCCGAAATTCTGGATTGGGCCTGATTTAGCGTAGTCACTGATGACACCTGGGCCTGGCTTGGCCCAAGCTGGGCGTCGTCAGTGACGACCCTGGATCAACTTTCGAGGTGATTTTGACTATTTTTGACTTTTATTTAATATGTGGTAAAAGCCTGATTTCTCCGATTTTGGGCATGTGATGCAGGCTTGGTCAGCCACAGGCTAAAAATACGGCTTACGCATATTTTTGGTCCTAATTAACCATTAGACGGAATTAGAGGTGTATTTGTGGAAAGGATGTGTTTTTGGCTCGAAATGAGTAAAACATGTCTCTCTTAAGAAATATCGTTTACCCAAGCATATTACCTAGTTTAGTTGTCATCACCCGACAATTGACAATGTGACACGTTGGGGTGTCTACAACTCTCAATCTCTGTGATTACTTTCTTAGGAATTGTAAATATTTGTGCCCAATAAGCTTGAATGCCAAATAGCACAGAACTCACTAGCAATTTCCTACCTGCATAAGAAAGTAACCGAGTAGTCCAAGTCTGCACTCTAGCAATGATTTTCTGCACTAGTGGTTTGCATTGCATAACACTCAGTCTCTTTAAAGACAATGGAACCCCTAAGTATTTAAATGGCAAACTCCCTTCCACTAGATTCAGTTCTGTGACACCCTATGAGAATGGTGTCCCACGTCGTTAGATGATGTGTGGATTTGAGAGTTTATGAGAGATAGCACCCACTACCATATCAACAAGGCCTTCCCCTTTTGGGCTTAAGTGAGGACAAATGGGCTCTAAGGGGCAACTCATGTACTTATGGGTTGTGTTGAGACTGGCGGCGGGTCAAGTTGTTACAAATGGTATCAGAGCAACCCTTCGACCGCGAGCTGAACCTGTGATCACGAGTACCCAGGTCAAGCACCTAGCAGGGGAGATCATGGGCCAGGAGTGCATCTTGTTAAGGCTCAACGAGGACGTTGGGGTAGTCTGTGACACCCCATGAGAATGGTGTCCCACATCGTTAGATGATGTGTGGATTTGAGAGTTTATAATAGATAGCACCCACTACCATATCAACAAGGCCTTCCATTTTTGGGCTTAAGTGAGGACAAATGGGATCTAAGGGGGCAACTCATGTATTTAT